>BMAO01011494.1:0-11873 GCA_019973975.1 Trichonephila clavata | reverse complement strand
ATACATAGAAACATCCATTTATATATATATATATATATATTTGCTTGATTATATTTGTGTGAAGTATTTAAATATATTTTATATATATATATATATATATTAATTACCAACCAGTTAACAAACCCAAATAAAAAAAATTTTGAAATTCTTCTAGGTATATTATAATTTCAGTTAATAAAAAAAATCTCTTCTCATCTAATTATAAACAAAGAGACTAATCAAACAAACCGGTATTAATTACGATTATTATTCCAAATCAGAACATAAATCTTTCCTCACAATTAGAATAATATTTTGCTACTTAAAATAATATATAAACCAAAATATTTTGAAATTAATAAACTCTCAACTCACCACTTCATTTACTTTACAGTAGATCAACATTAAAATGAAATAATGAAGTCGAAAGAACTCTTTTCTCTCATCTTTAAAAATATTCTTTCTTTTCAAACGTCATAAAATGAAACGTCTTCCGTTTTTAATATGCTGAGATTAACTTTATTCCTTCCAAGAATAATTTAAATAAACGTTTTAGCTGGAAGGATAAATTCTCTTCTTCGTTTTATCTCTGGGATGAATTGCATTCGGTTAAAGAATTAATTTTGATATCTTCATTCTTTCGCTCAAGGCTTCATTAACGAAAAGTGAGCATTAAATACCTTGAATCTCAGTGGCTGTAGGAAATGATTAGAATCTTCAGTCGTGGTCGATAATTTTGTAAATATAAAAGGATATTTCGGGACGTTTATTGTGAAGTTTTATGACTTTTCGTTTAGAAATTTTTATTGTAAAATAAATACAACGTAACAGAAAAGGTTGAATTAAAGTTAAAAAGTTTTCTTGATAATTATCATTTGAGTCGCGTATGTAATTAATTATCTTTACTCGTAGTTTTCAAGTTTTCTGTTAACGCAGAAACTCATTTATTTTAAATTTTTGAGGATCTTCTTAACTCAATGCTTTCATACTTCCAGCGCTCGCGATCCAATATTCAATCATGTTTCTCCTCACGCCCTCCTCCTCCATACAATAACAATGTATAAAATTCAATAATACTGTACTTTGATGCTAAACCTACAATATGACTTTAACCTCTTTTGTGAGGCCGACGTATATAAACGTCTCACCCAGCCTGTGCGTTAATTACTCCGGAACGTACACATACGTCTTTCCTAAGTACGATCTTTCTTTGAACTGTGATCCATAAAAATAATTATTCCGAATGCTTAGAAATGCAATAAAATCACCTTAACAGTGTTAATGAAGAATTTACTTATTTCAGAAGAATTGCTTATTTATTCATTTTCTACCCCCCCCCCCAATGCACCACATACTTTCGCCTATGTGTTAAACTGGGCATTGGGTAATGTATCACGTAATTTTTAATCGGCATTTAAGAGATTAATTAAAAACTGTATAAATAAACAAGATAAGTTCTCATTTTTGCATATTTTATTTATATATGACAAGCCCAGGGTTTCTGATAATTATTAAATTTGTTCTTATCTAAGTATTGTTATAAATTAGTTTAGATTGCGTAGTACTGATATGTAAGTTTTATATTAGAGTAAATGTGTATTTATATTTTTTATTATGTCAGAATGTATTTTGTTTGTTTACTTTCAGTAAATTAATAATTTCTTTAAAAATTATCTTTTGTTTTGTGACTTTTCAGTACTCTCGCGCCCCTCTTAGTGTTATCCCGCCTTCCTAGGGGAGGGGCGTCCCACAGTTTGAGAAACGCTGTCTTAACTAAAAGTTTTAATTTTGTGTTTTTAAACGACGACATACATACTCATGATAGAAACATCGTGAATAAAAAAATTATATACCGTACTTACTTCCAATCTAAGTCGCACTATTTTCCCAGAGATAGTGCTACTGAAAATCGGATGCGGATTAGAATCGAAGGCAAAACCATTGTTTGGATGAGGAAATTCTTTTCACTTCTTTCAAAAGGAAAAATGTAAATGTCCATTGTGGCCAATGAAATCGATGACTTATCTAATTTTGCAGCTCGTTCCCTGTATTAGTCTATCCTAGACATCGTTATCTGCTCGCATTTAAAATACTTTTTGTGTGCGTTTTTTCTCTTTTTATCTTCTAAACATCAAAGATATCGGTATTAGTGTCAAGATAAAAAAGTTCACTATGAGGTAAATATGAAAAGGAAGGCAGTATTTTATGCAGAAAAGAACGGAAACAGAGCAGTGGTCACTGAAAATTTGAAATGGATGAAACAAATATACGTCGATGGTGTAAAAAATGATATGGTTTTTGCTTTAATAACTCTTATATAATCTTCTATAATCAATTCTTTCAAAAAATGTGTCCTTGAAGACGCGGATAACGTTTTAGAAAATGGCAACACCGGCACCAATTCCGAAGTCAGCAGTGAACAGTGGGAGTGACGAATCATTTTCGAAATATGTATAAAGATTTTACGTTCCTTCTTCCCTGTGACCCGGCTAGAGGTGTGGGAGGAAGTAAGTGATCAGACGACGTGATGAATTTCAAGTATTTTATTTATCACTATATTCAACTCAGACACAAACAACAATTAAACAAGATAAATTTAAACAGTAGTGGAATGGGAGTAAGACGAGATTGCGTAGGGAAGAATATATTCAATCTTTCAGCTCTACTTTTAATACAACTTTATACAGAGCTTACGTATTATATATGACCTCCCTAATAGTTTAACTTTTTAAACATCAACTTGATTTAAGATCACAGTACCTGAACTGTTGCAGTATTCTAATCATTTTGCGTTGAGCTTAACATGTCTCCAATAGTTAAACTAATCACTTTCTTAACATTCCATTTCTGGCTTTCTACACTGTTTACGTATACGTTTCACTGCTCATTTACTTCACTTCCAATCTATTCACAGTTCACTAACTCCCAAACTCGCGAATAAAAAATATATATATTAAATTTAATTTGCATAACATGATTTCTGCAATTCAGGAAGTTTGGTTGAAAAATGCTGGCCCAAATAAATCCACAGAGGTTAATTGAAGGACGCGTATAGAACCATCACACATGATATTAACTGTCAGAGTAATTATAGGTTTATGTATGTATTGGACAGTTTTTAATATACAGGTAAAATAAAGTATTAACTTCTTATAATATCTCGATTTTTTTTAAATTCTTAAATATCAGGTATTGATAAACCTTTTATATACAAAATTTTTTCATTTCCTTCCGTCAAAATAGTGTAGAGAATTGGGAATGAAATTTAGAATTGATGATGGCATGGATTCGCGTAAATACGATATAATAACCTAGATTTGTTTTTTAAATCATCATTTGTAACTGGAATGTCTTAAACTGATTCGAAAAGTTATAATTCCAAGATGAGTGGAAGTGGCAATTGGCCACGGATGCAGATTTGAACCTTGATTCCTTCAAATACTTCTTCTGTAAATGCATGTTGAACCTGTCTGCATAGGTCCCGATTCCTTATGTTGGTGATGAAAATTGGAGATGTAGTTTAGAAGTAATCGGCATCACGTGGCCATTGATCAATATTACGCCCACCCCTAATAGCGTTTGTATTGCTTCTAAAAGTGACCAAAATAAAGTAATCAATGTATTAAGCTGACCGTGGTTCAAGTTAGCGGAATGAAAAAGAAAACTTTTGCTATCGGTTGCGTTGAGGTCTTCGAACCAACATAAGCTGTACCTTTGACAATTCTAACATGTTCTCGAGGACATATTCTAGCCACCAACGTATAAATAATTAAAATGTCGACACATTCTTCGATTAAATTATAATGCAGCTTTTTTTCTTTGTTTTCAAATTTTATTGAATGAAAACTATTAAAAAATCACTTCTACTTTTCTCGTAATAAAATCCTACATGGTCTTGAATCATTCACCTAAATTCCTATCTCTATAAAGAGGACAAAAAGAAATTGATAGACATAACGCTGCTTTGCACATATTATTTAGAATTGATTAAGTTTAAATGTTCATATCATTTAAGAAGATATTTACTAGGAAGATATTAATAACTATTGTTGTAACAAACAACGTTAAATAAGTTCATAACGTCGACGCGTTAAGTGTTAGTCAAAATATGTAAAATTTTCTAAAGCGGTGGCACAATAGGTCTCCGCACGCAGGCAGCTGATACCCTAGGATAGGGTTCTGATAGTATAAAAAATAAAATAAGTATACACAAATTGTAAATTATATAACGCAAAGAATAAATTAAAATGGATTTGAAACAAAACCCGCCAAAATATAAGTAACTACCCGCCAAACTACAAAAACCAGACAAAATATAAGTAGACATATAAAAAGTCAATAGACCAATATGAAAAACGATTATGTTTTCTAAAGCTGTTACAGATTTAGAACAGTGAAACCGAATTAAGTTTGCTTTACACGATCCAACTTTCCCCTACAGAAGCAAATTTCGACTTTTTGGTGCAATAAAAAGTGAAGAAAAAAACTTAGAAAAAAAATTAAGTTAAGCCTAAAAAAAGCTCGTGTATAAGCGCGCGCGCTATAGTACTTTTTTAAAACAAATAAACTGAAATGAATGACTATTGCAAAATCGTACAATGTTACATGTTGAAACAAACAATAAACCCAGCGTTTCTCAAAATGTTGTGTGCCCCCCCCCTTCCTTGGCAGGCTTGTCAACTCTACAAGGGGATGCAAGTATATTGAAAAGTCGAAATCACAAAATATTATTTTAAAAAATATTAATTTACTGTGTCGTAGCCTTTCACTACCTCTATGATTATTAACTCCCCTTCGATTAATATCTAAATCTGAATATGTTGGATCCATAATTAATTACAACTAAATTAATAAATCAATCTTATTTATTGACTTTTGTTAATAGAGAAATACACAAATATTATTCAAACTATAAGATCAACAAATTACAGTGGAGTGCGAGAAGAATCTGATTATGAACAACGGAATACTAACTGAAACCACGGAGAATAACGCATACAATCAAACTACGCATTTATATCTAATTTATGAAAATAACTGACCTCATACCCTTTTCTTAAGGCAGGTTTCTCTAATTCTGGATTGCTTTAAGGAGCGGCTTCAATCTTGGCTATTTTTCAGTTCCGTCCCGAACCGAATTAATGAACATTTTTCAATAGTCTTTTCCCGACGAATATATTTCCACTAGATAAAATAATCTCTCAAAATCATCCTCTTAATCAACCCCTTCTCTTCATTTCATTTCTTCCTTTTATATCTTTTTCGAACTCGCTAAACCCGAAACTATCTTGTTTGCATAAGTCACACTTTTGGCTCTCGGAAGATTGGTTGATATAAATAAAATCTTTAAAGATGGGAGAGAAGGTTAGTGAAACGCGTAAGCACCCGTCACAACTGGAAGTAAACAAAATACATTCTGACATAATACAAAATAATATAAACATTTACAATAATATACGACACTTATGACTGCATCAGTGCTACGCAATGTATTTTATAACTAATTTAACAATACCAAGTTAAGAACATGATTAATAATTACCAGTGACCCCATAGGCATGCCATATATAACATTAAAAACAAAAATTAAAATTTATCTTGATAATTTTTACGGTTTATAATTAATCCCTTAAGTGCCGATTAAAAATTACGTCATTCGCCTCCCAATGCAAACCGTTCTCCGCATAGACGCGCGTATGCGATGCATTGAAGGGGGGGGGGAATAAAGAGGAGCAATAATCTGAAATAAGTACATAATTCTTCGCAAACATTTTCAAGGTATTTTTATTGCATTACAAAGCCTTCGGAATAATGTTATGGATAGCAGTGCACAGAAAAGATAGTACTGCGGAAAGACGTATATATACGTCCGGGGAAATAAACTCTTTGACCTAGCGAGACGTTCATATACGCGGGTGGAACATAAGATGTTAAAGTTATATCGCAGTTTTAGCATCAAAGTTTAGTATTTTTGAATTCAATACATTGTTACTGTATGAGGGGGGGGGGCGATGGAAACTATGATTGAATATTGGGTCGCGAAAATTCGGAACTTTGAGAAGCACTGAATAAACGGACATTGATATCATAACTTACCAGAATATATATATAGAGAGAGAGACAGATAGGTAGATATTACGCACAATGCGATACACACTACGCACTCGAAAGAATGAATCTTTAAATTTTAATATTAGATAGTATTGAAAGACTCGTATTTTTATATTTATCACGTCAATTAGTCTCACTTAAATGCATTCTTTCAGTTATTCTGATACAAAAGATGACACAAACATCTTCCTAAATTAATGCAAATACGCAATCCGAAAGGATTTCAGATTTTCGGTTTAAGAATCCAATCTAGGTAGTCGCGAAAAGACTATGGACTGAACAGAATTGAGGTAATTTGTAGAAGATATTGCTATTATACTCCTATCAGCTTCATCTATCAGTTGAAACCTGCAACTTAGATTTTTTTTTAACTGCAACTTCCTTTTAAATCCGCCCATTTTGTCCACGTTCCTTGTCCTTAATTTTTGTTAATGATATTTATTGTCTTTGCGTAACCTAACCTAAATTAATAAGTAATTATTACAATAAAAGAGACATCATTAAACCCAATCCGAATTTATCTTTTTCGGTTTTAGTTCATTTAAAAACAATTACGGTTTTCCTAATTATTAACAACAAATACTTAAACAAACCATTATTATTTGCAATCAAAACTTCCGAACTGCGTTGAGAGCTTTCGCTACGATTGAAATAATTATTTGCTTCTGAAAATAATAACGTAAATATTCCTAGACAATAAATTCAACTCTCCCCCTTCCCCTTCATTTATTTTTAAAGGGAATCAGCATTAAAACAAAATAAATAACTATTCAGAAAGAACTTTCTTTCCATTGGAATGTCATAAAATGAAATGTCTTCTATTTAATTTGCTAGGAGTTACTTTGTCGTTTCTTGGAATAATTTAAATAAAGGTTTAACCAAAAGGATGAATTATCTTCCGTTTTTCTTTGTTTTGTTTATGCAAACCAGTATTCGGTTAAAGAATTAATTCTAATGTCTTAATTTTTCTGCTAGAGGCAAAAAGGGGTTTATCTTAAGAATTGATTAGCTATAAATATCTTGAATAATTGTGATTTTTGAAACTGGGCGGAATTATTAACTGGATTCGATAATTTGATAAAACTTTTTTTATCAATAAATTTATAAAGTTATTTTTGGAATTTTTATAGTATTTGATTCATATATTTGGGGGATAAGCAAACGCATAACAATCAATTTACAAGAGAAAATGTTGAACTGAAATAGCAAAATTATTGTATTGCTTATTTTGAAAACCAAAATGGACAAACTATAAAACTAGAAACTTAAAAATGTTTAATTTAAAAAAAATGCCAATTTTTTCCCCCAAATATGGTTTTAATATTTTTAAACTGTCCAGAGTTTACAGAATATTAGCAATGTGCAAATTATAAAATAAAAGTTGTATTATTTTTCAAATTTGAAGAACTACCTTATAATTTAAAAAATTAAGTTTAGACTGGCAATGTTGAACTAAAAAGCTTTTGTGTGTGTTAAAAAAAAGAATATCAGTTGAAAAAATACGGAATTAAACTAAGGTTATTAAGGAAAATGTAATTTTTTTAAAAATAATTTTGGTTACATCCAATTTTTATGCATTTAAATTCAATGTTTTCGTACTATTAGTTAACAATGTTAATCAATTGCCACATAATTTCTATTACGGTTAGAAATAATTAAATTATAATCCTCAAGCATTCTTTGAAACAAATCGAGTAAAACAGAAACTCATAAGTAATTTATCAAATCAGCTAATTAGTGAAATTCTTTGAAACTATATTATTAGACTTTTTTTTCAAAATAAATGATAAAAATAGCAATCACAAAAAATACTTTAAAACGATATTTATTAGTTAAATTTTTATGCTAGAGTAGGCAATAAAAGTAATACTAGAAAATGGTTATTCTCTTTTTCAAGATGAATTATTATTTTTTTATAAATTGCAACTCATTCGAAATCATATTTTTAATTAGAAATTAATAAGTGCTTTAAAGCATTAAATTGGTAATTATGATTTAACTAAGCCTGAATAAGAACGAATCTAATCCTGTTACATAACGAGAGAAAATTTATAAATAATAGCTTAGATATTAATAAAACTATTAATTTTTATGAGGATAATAGTCATAAGTAGGTTTTTCTGTTATTTAAAAAAGAGTAATCTCTGTAAAAAGTAGGAAATTAAAAAGATTGCAATCTAATTTAAATTAATGATATGTATTATGAAGGCAATAAAAAAAACGAGCTACATTTCAATAAATTATCCTTCCCACTTCCTGCAACTAAGCTATTATCTTTAAATTTTTTTATTTGCGAAAACTGCAATTTATCTTAACTCATTTAATTTTTTAAAAATAAATAAAGAAAAGCGTTTTTTGCAAATTAAATATCAAAATACTTCAATTAAATAAAAGTACATAACTTTAGAAAGAAAACCCTATGGAAATGTTTAACAATTTTATTATTATAAAGTAATAGTAGACTTAGTAGATCAAACATAAAAACTTTAGAACAATAATAGAGTTAATTTAAAAAAATTGTTTTCTTAAAATTTAAATGATGTTTTCTCAGTTTCTGCATCAAGAGCACTCTGTAAAAACATGATTTTTATTTTAGACATAACGCTTAGCTTAAAATTTCTGGTAAATATATTAAGAATAGATAAATCATTTATTTTATCATATCTATTTCGGTTTTATTAAAACATAACTTTTTATATTGCGTTAATAATTAATTTGTCTTGCTATTGTTTTATTTACATATGTTATTTAACTTTGTTTCTTAGAAATACACATTTTTTAGCAAAATAAAGTAAGCTTAATTTTATTATTCTGAAGTGTTTAGCGAAAACATTTTTCTAAAAAGAAGTAATGATTTCATATTAATGAATCTTTTACCAATTTAAATTATACTTTTTTCAATTTAAATTACTAAAAATATACTTTTAAAATGTTCTAATATTGAAACTTTTTGTTTTCATTGTGTTTGCAAGAGACTAGTGTGATAATTAACCCGTTATCTATCGCATTATGATTATTTGCATTTTTTTCATGCAGTATTTTTTGAATCACTACATTGAAAATAAAGGGATATAGATAAATAAGTTACGCAACTTTGGGAAATTCAATACGTTAGAGCTAATAAATTAAATTGATACTTTAAAATACCATCCGTCCACAAAGGTCTTGTGGAAGATTAGAAACCGCAACCTATGTATTCGTAAGCATGTGACATAACACTAGACAAAATTGATTGCTCCTGTCTGGAGGCTGTTACTGGCTTACTTAGATACCGCCACAGTAAGATACAAAAAAATTAGGCACCTTTTGACATTAGCTACATTTTCGGAACAAAAATGACAATCTTCGAAATCTGATTAAAATGTCAGCCCAAAACGCAACTTCTGCTAGAAAACTATTCACCCGTTCTGGCTAAAATACTCATCATAGAGCCCGTGCTACCATATATATTGGAAGAGTGGGGCTTAAAGAATATTCCTGCTAAGTATCATCAGAGTATTCGCAAAAATGGTTATTCTATATAATTTGAAAGTGAGTGGTATTTATGAGTACAGTCGGTAGATAAAGGTTTAAAGGAGCTTTGGATAATACAACAACAAGGCAATTGAAAGTTCCAGCGACATTTTAGTCTTCTTTAGATCTTTGCTCCAGGTGATCCAGAGGGTCAACTCTCAACTGACCCAGGATATAATTTACTTATTAATAGATTAGTTGCAACCCAAATAACTTGCACTTTGCACTGGATACCAGCCTTCGTAGACGTTTACAGCAATGAGCAGGCTTGTAACCTTGCCAAGGAGACCTGAAGTTCACTTCAACTTTCCCTTACTGATGTTGATGCAATAGTCAGACGTAAATTTACCACCCATCCAGTTAAGAAGCTCTTTATTCTAAATATTAATTGTAACCGCGTATTTTCAACCACACTAGCCAGACTACGTACAAGACACTTTAAAGAAATGACAATATCTCTCGATGGTCAAAGAATTTATAGTACTTCTCCTACCTGTTCTGACATTCAATCTTCTCTTAAACATACTTTTAATTGTCCTTCTATATTGGTTTAACTGCGCAACATAGACCTAAATCCCATGGATCATTAACTGATTTATTCGCCAAAGGTCGCCGACAGAACAATAATATCAATATCTCCCGATGGCCAAAGAATTTATAATACTACTCCTACCTGTTCTGACATTCAATCTTCTCTTAAACATACTTTTAATTGTCTTTCTATTTGTTTTAACTGCACAACATAGACCTAAATACCATGGATCATTTACTGACATTCGCCAAAGGCTGCCGACATAACAAGGGCCGTTTTGGACTCCTTCGGCGCCATTCGATTTCACTGCATGGACAAGCCTAGCACTAAGGACAAGAGAGCAACAACATCACAAGTGTTGACCATTTTACAAATTCACAAGTTTTCCAAACATTTAACAATTAGAAGGCAGGGTCTTTTGGAACAAATCATACTTAATTCCGGCACTCTCACAGAAAGTTGAAAGTTCCAGTAACATTTTATTCTTCTCTAGATCTGCGATCCAGAGGGTCAACGTGCAGCTGACAGAGGCTATAATTGGTCTTATTAGATTAGTTGCAGCCCAAAGAACTTGCATTTTGTGATTCACACCGGCCTTCGTAGACGTTTTCAGTAATGAACAGGTTTATAATCTTGCCATTGAGGCCCGAAATTCCCTTCAACTTTCCATTACTGATGTGGACGCAATAGTCAGGCTTAAATTCACCTCCCATCCAGTTAAGAAACCCAAATCCCATGGGTCATTAACTGATTTATTCGCCAAAGCTCGCCGACAGGACAAGGCCTTCAATTTCACAATTAGAAGCCAGGGTTTTTTGTTGGTATAAATCATAATTTATTCCGGAAGTCTGTTGTAGTTACAGTAGATTTTCTTCTTATAGGAAAAGCAATACATTAGTACAAATCCATAGTAGTACCTATTTGAAAATAACACAAATATTGAAAACAGCAATTCGGCATAAGGCACTTTAAACACACAAGAACTTGACTCCAATCTTTATTTCGTGCATCGTCTTCATAGAAACATTGATATATCTCCAGAAGTTTCTAGAGTTATCCTTTCAAATAATTATTCTAGATTTTCCTAAGGGAATCTAATTTTAGCGCTTAATTTTTCAGCTTGGTGACAAGTATCGACCCAAATTTTTCACACTTATTCTATATTATTGTAAATTCATTGTCTCTTAGATTACAAGCGTTTTTTCCTTTCAACAAAGAATTAACAATGTAAAAATTCAAATAGCAATTAATTTCATTTTAAAGGATGCACAATATAACGTTATTTTTAGCCTTAAAATTTCAGAGTTTTGGGTGAAGGTACTATTTTTGAAAGCATTGCATTATTCTTAATGCATTTTTTTTATAGTTATGGTATTGTTGAATTTATAATAAAATTATGTAGTACTAATTCTAGCAGAATTATATTCTTTGTACATAAGCAGGTTATGTTACAGATATTGTACACAGAAATATATATACATAAGTAATATATATACACAGTAATATATATACACAAGAATGCGGAATAAGTTCTTATATTTTATCTCTCATAATTTAACTATATTGCCTCTGAAGGGTTTATAGGTTAAGAAAAATTAAATAACACTTACTTTTTATCCTAGAAATCGTGTATAAGTTTTTATATTCAATTTTTGCAGACTCTTTTTTTTTAAAATTCCTGAAGTGTCTTTTATTTTCTAGCTATCGAAAGCCCTTTCAGTATAATTTTATATTTCCA
>BMAO01011493.1:0-96406 GCA_019973975.1 Trichonephila clavata | reverse complement strand
ATATGCAGAATAGCTGGAACTCACAAACACTTCTCTGTTTTAGTACAGATTTAACTGAAAATTGCTTGAAAATTGAATTAAAAAATTCTAAGCGAATTTGAGAAAAACACTCTTTGAGGTTAATAGCATCATGACCTACAGCTCTTACGTGCCAAGTTTCAGACTTCTGTGTTGCTTAATATATGCATAATAGCTGGAACTCACAAACTCTTCTCTGATTAGTACAGATTTAGCTGACAAATCGCTTAAAAATTGAATTAAAAAATCTAATGCGAATTTTGAGAAAAAACTCTTTGAGATTAATAGAATAATGACTTGCAGCTCCTACGTGCCAAGTTTCAGACTTCTGGGTTGCTTAATATCTGCATAATAACTGAAACTGACAAACTCTTCTCTGATTAGTACAGATTTAGCTGACAAATCTTTTAAAAACTGAATTAAAAAATCTAAAGCGAATTCTGAGAAAAACCACTTTGAGGTTAATAGCATAATGACCTGCAGCTCCTACGTGCCAAGTTTAAGACTTCTGTGTTGCTTAATATCTGCAGAATAGCTGGAACTCAAAAACGCTTCTCTGATTAGTACAGATTTAGCTGAAAAAACGTTAAAATTTGAATTAAAAAATCTAAAGCGAATTTTGAGAAAAAACTTTTTGAGGTTAATAGCATAGTGACCTACAGCTCTTACGTGCCAAGTTTTAGACTTCTGTGTTGCTTAATATATGCAGAATAGCTGGAAATCACAAACGCTTCTCTGATTAGTACAGATTTAACTGAAAAATCGCTTAAAAATTGAATTAAAAAATCTAAAACGAATTTTGAGAAAAAAACACTTTGAGGTTACGAGCATAATGACCTTCAGCTCCTACTTGCCAAGTTTCAGACATCTGGGTTGCTTATAATATGCAGAATAGCTGGATTTCTCAAACTCTTCTCTGTTTAGTACAGATTTAACTAAAAAATCGCTTAAAAATTGAATTAAAAAATCTAAAGCGAATTTTGAGAAAAAAACTCTTTGACCTTAATACCATAATGACCCTCAGCTCTTACGTGCGAAGTTTCAGACTTCTGTGTTGCTTAATATATGCAGATTAGCTGGAACTCACAAACTCTTCTCTGATTAGTACAGATTTAACTGAAAAATCGCTTAAAAATTGAATTAAAAAAATCTAAAGCGAATTTTGAGAAAAAAAACACTTTGAGGTTACGAGCATAATGACCTTCAGCTCCTACGTGCCAAGTTTCAGACTGCTGTGTTGCTTAATATATGCAGAATAGCTGGAACTCACAAACTCTTCTCTGATTAGTACAGATTTAACTGAGAAAACGCTTAAAAATTAAATTAAAAAGCTAAAGCGAGTTTTCAGAAAAACACTCTTTGAGTTGAATAGCATAATGATCTACAGCTCCTACGTGCCAAGTTTCAGACTTCTGGGTTGCTCAATATCTGCAGAATAGCTGGAACTCACAAACTCTTCTCTGATTAGTATAGATTTAGCTGACAAATCGGATAAAAATTGAATTAAAAAATCTAAAGCGAATTCTGAGAAAAAACTCATTGAGCTTAATACCATAATGATTCTCAGCTCTTACGTGTGAAGTTTCAGACTTCTGGGTTGCTTAATATATGCACAATAGCTGGAACTCGCAAACACTTCTCTGTTTAGTACAGATTTAACTGAAAAATCACTTAAAAATTGAATGAAAAATTCTAAGCGAATTTTGAGAAAAACGCTCTTTGAGGTTAATAGCATCATGACCTACAGCTCTTACGTGCCAAGTTTCTGACTTCTGTGTTTGCCTAATATATGCATAATAGCTGGAACTCACAAACTCTTCTCTGATTAGTACAGATTTAGCTGACAAATCGCTTAAAAATTAAATTAAAAAATCTAAAGCGAATTTTGAGGAAAAAAACTCTTTGAGGTTAATAGCATAATGGCCTACAGCTCTTACGCCCCAAGTTTGAGACTTTTGGGTTGCTTAATATATACAGAATAGCTGGAACTCACAAATTCTTCTCTGATTAGTACAGATTTAGCTGAAAAATCGCTTAAAAATTGGATTAAAAAATCTAAAGCGAATTTTGAGAAAAAAACCCTTTGAGGTTAATAGCATAATGACCTGCAGCTCCTACGTGCCAAGTTTAAGACTTCTGTGTTGCTTAATATCTGCAGAATAGCTGGAACTCAAAAACGCTTCTCTTATTAGTACAGATTTAGCTGAAAAATCGTTTAAAATTTGAATTAAAAAATCTAAAGCGAAATTTGAGAAAAACACTTTTTGAGGTTAAAAGCATAATGACCTACAGCTCATACGTGCCAAGTTTTAGACTTCTGTGTTGCTTAATATATGCAGAATAGCTGGAACTCACAAACGCTTCTCTGATTAGTACAGATTTAACTGAAAAATCGGTTAAAAATTGAATTAAAAAAAAATCTAAAACGAATTTTGAGAAAAAAAACACTTTGAGGTTACGAACATAATGACCTTCAGCTCCTACGTGCCAAGTTTCAGACTGCTGTGTTGCTTAATATATGCAGAACAGCTGGAACTCACAAACTCTTCTCTGATTAGTACAGATTTAACTGAAAAAACGCAAAAATTAAATTAAAAATCTAAAGCGAATTTTGAGAAAAAAACTCTTTGAGTTGAATAGCATAATGACCTACAGCTCCTACTGCCAAGTTTCAGACATCTGGGTTGCTTAATATATGCAGAATAGCTGGAACTCACAAACACTTCTCTGATTAGTACAGATTTAACTGAAAATTCACTTAAAGATTAAATTTAAAAAATCTAAACGAAATTTGAGAAAAAAACTATTTGAGGTTAACAGCATAATGACCTACAGCTCTTACATGCCAAGTTTCAGACTTCTTTGTTGCTTAATATATGCAGAATAGCTGGAACTCATAAACACTTCTCTGATTAGTACAGATTTAACTGAAAAATCGCTTAAAAATTGAATTAAAAAATCTAAAGCGAATTTTGAGAAAAAACCCTTTGAGCTTAATACCATAATGACCCTCAGCTCTTACGTGCGAAGTTTCAGACTTCTGGGTTGCTTAATATATGCAGAATAGCTGGAACTCACAAACTCTTCTCTGATTAGTACAGATTTAACTGAACAATCGCTTAAAAATTAATTAAAAAATCTAAAGCGAATTTTGAGAAAAAAACACTTTGAGGTTACGAGCATAATCACCTTCAGCTCCTACGTGCCAAGTTTCAGACTTCTGGGTTGCTTAATATCTGCATAATAACTGAAACTGACAAACTCTTCTCTGATTAGTACAGATTTAGCTGACAAATCTTTTAAAAACTGAATTAAAAAATCTAAAGCGAATTCTGAGAAAAACCACTTTGAGGTTAATAGCATAATGACCTGCAGCTCCTACGTGCCAAGTTTAAGACTTCTGTGTTGCTTAATATCTGCAGAATAGCTGGAACTCAAAAACGCTTCTCTGATTAGTACAGATTTAGCTGAAAAAACGTTTAAAATTTGAATTAAAAAATCTAAAGCGAATTTGAGAAAAACACTTTTTGAGGTTAATAGCATAGTGACCTACAGCTCTTACGTGCCAAGTTTTAGACTTCTGTATTGCTTAATATATGCAGAATAGCTGGAACTCACAAACGCTTCTCTGATTAGTACAGATTTAACTGAAAAATCGCTTAAAAATTGAATTAAAAAAATCTAAAACGAATTTTGAGAAAAAAACACTTTGAGGTTACGAGCATAATGACCTTCAGCTCCTACTTGCCAAGTTTCAGACATCTGGGTTGCTTAATATATGCAGAATAGCTGGAACTCACAAACACTTCTCTGATTAGTACAGATTTAACTAAAAAATCACATAAAAATTGAATTAAAAAAATCTAAGTCAAATTTTGAGAAAAAAACTCTTTGAGGTTAATAGCATAATGACCTACAGCTCCTACTTGCCAAGTTTCAGACTTCTGGGTAGCTTAATATATGCGGAATAGCTGGAACTCACAAACAAATCTCTGATTAGTACAGATTTAACTGAAAAATCGCTTAAAAATTGAATTAAAAAAAATCTAAAGCGAATTTTGAGAAAAAAACTCTTTTAGGTTAATAGCATATTGACCTACAGCTCCTACGTGCCAAGTTTCAGACTTCTGGGTTGCTTAATATATGCAGAATAGCTGGAACTCACAAACACTTCTCTTATTAGTACAGAAATTTGCTGATAAATCGCTTAAAAATTGAATTAAAAATCTAAAGCGAATTTTGAGAAAAAAACTCTTTGAGTGGTTTAGCATAAAGACCTACAGATCCTACGTGCCAAGTTTCAGACATCTGGGTTGCTTATCATATGCAGAATAGCTGGATTTCACAAACTCTTCTCTGATTAGTACAGATTTAACTGAAAAATCGCTTAAAAATTGAATTAAAAATCTAAAGCGAATTTTGAGAAAAAAAACTCTTTGAGCTTAATACCATAATGACCCTCAGCTCTTACGTGCGAAGTTTCAGACTTCTGTGTTGCTTAATATATGCAGATTAGCTGGAACTCACAAACTCTTCTCTGATTAGTACAGATTTAACTGAAAAATCGCTTAAAAATTGAATTAAAAAAAATCTAAAGCGAATTTTGAGAAAAAAAACACTTTGAGCTTACGAGCATAATGACCTTCAGCTCCTACGTGCAAAGTTTCAGACTGCTGTGTTGCTTAAAATATGCAGAATAGTTGGAACTCACAAACTCTTCTCTGATTAGTACAGATTTAACTGAGAAAACGCTTAAAAATTAAATTAAAAGTCTAAAGCGAGTTTTCAGAAAAATACTCTTTGAGGGGTATAGCATAATGACCTACAGATCCTACGTGCCAAGTTTCAGACTTCTGGGTTGCTCAATATCTGCAGAATAGCTGGAACTCACAAACACTTCTCTGATTAATATAGATTTAGCTGACAAATCGGATAAAAATTGAATTAAAAAATCTAAAGCGAATTCTGAGAAAAAACTCATTGAGCTTAATACCATAATGACCCTCAGCTCTTACGTGCGAAGTTTCAGACTTCTGGGTTGCTTAATATATGCACAATAGCTGGAACTCACAAACACTTCTCTGTTTAGTACAGATTTAACTGAAAAATCGCTTAAAAATTGAATCAAAAATTCTAAGCGAATTTTGAGAAAAACGCTCTTTGAGGTTAATAGCATCATGACCTACAGCTCTTACGTGCCAAGTTTCAGACTTCTGTGTTGCTTAATATATGCATAATAGCTGGAACTCACAAACTCTTCTCTGATTAGTACAGATTTAGCTGACAAATCGCTTAAAAATTGAATTAAAAAATCAAAAGCGAATTTTGAGAAAAAACTCTTTAAGGTTAATAGCATAATGGCCTACAGCTCTTACGCCCAAGTTTGAGACTTCTGTGTTGCTTAATATCTGCAGAATAGCTGGAACTCAAAAACGCTTCTCTGATTAGTACAGATTTAGCTGAAAAATCGTTTAAAATTTGAATTAAAAAATCTAAAGCGAATTTTGAGAAAAACACATTTTGAGGTTAATAGCATAATGACCTACAGCTCTTACGTGCCAAGTTTTAGACTTCTGTGTTGCTTAATATATGCAGAATAGCTGGAACTCACAAACTCTTCTCTGATTAGTACAGATTTAACTGAAAAATCGCTTAAAAATTGAATTAAAAAAAATCTAAAACGAATTTTGAGAAAAAAACACTTTGAGGTTACGAGCATAATGACCTTCAGCTCCTACGTGCCAAGTTTCAGACTGCTGTGTTGCTTAATATATGCAGAATAGCTGGAACTCACAAACTCTTCTCTGATTAGTACAGATTTAACTGAAAAAACGCTTAAAAATTGAATTAAAAAATCTAAAGCGAATTTTGAGAAAAAACTCTTTGAGTTGAATAGCATAATGACCTACAGCTCCTACTTGCCAAGTTTCAGACTTCTGGGTTGCTTAATATATGCAGAATAGCTGGAACTCACAAACACTTCTCTGATTAGTACAGATTTAACTGAAAAATCACTTAAAGATTAAATTTAAAAAATCTAAACGAAATTTGAGAAAAAAACTATTTGAGGTTAATAGCATAATGACCTACAGCTCCTACATGCCAAGTTTCAGACTTCTGGGTTGCTTAATATATGCAGAATAGCTGGAACTCATAAACATATCTCTGATTAGTACAGATTTAACTGAAAAATCGCTTAAAAATTGAATTAAAAAAATCTGAAGCGAATTTTGAGAAAAAAAACTCTTTTAGGTTAATAGCATATTGACCTACAGCTCCTACGTGCCAAGTTTCAGACTTCTGGGTTGCTTAATATATGCAGAATAGCTGGAACTCACAAACACTTCTCTTATTAGTACAGATTTAGCTGATAAATCGCTTAAAAATTGAATTAAAAATCTAAAGCGAATTTTGAGAAAAAAACTCTTTGAGGGGTATAGCATAAAGACCTACAGATCCTACGTGCCAAGTTTCAGACTTCTGGGTTGCTTAATATATGCAGAATAGCTGGAACTCACAAACTCTTCTCTGATTAGTACAGATTTAACTGAAAAATCGCTTAAAAATTGAATTAAAAAATCTAAAGCGAATTTTGAGAAAAAAACTCTTTGAGCTTAATACCATAATGACCCTCAGCTCTTACGTGCGAAGTTTCAGACTTCTGTGTTGCTTAATATATGCAGAATAGCTGGAACTCACAAACTCTTCTCTGATTAGTACAGATTTAACTGAAAAATCATTTAAAAATTCAATTAAATATCTAAAGCGAATTTTAAGAAAAAAACTCTTTGAGGGGTATAGCATAATGACCTACAGATCCTACGTGCCAAGTTTCAGTCTTCTGGGTTGCTTAATATATGCAGAATAGCTGGAACTCACAAACTCTTCTCTGATTAGTACAGATTTAACTGAAAAATCGCTTAAAAATTGAATTAAAAATCTAAAGCGAATTTTGAGAAAAAAACTCTTTGAGCTTAATACCATAATGACCCTCAGCTCTTACGTGCGAAGTTTCAGACTTCTGGGTTGCTTAATATATGCAGAATAGCTGGAACTCACAAACACTTCTCTGTTTAGTACAGATTTAACTGAAAAATCGCTTAAAAATTGAATTAAAAATTCTAAGCGAATTTTGAGAAAAACACTCTTTGAGGTTAATAGCATCATGACCTACAGCTCTTACGTGCCAAGTTTCAGACTTCTGGGTTGCTTAATATATGCAGAATAGCTAGAACTCACAAACTCTTCTCTGATTAGTACAGATTTAGCTGAAAAATTGTTTAAAAATTGAATTAAAAATCTAAATCGAATTTTGAGAAAAAAAACTCATTGAGGTTAATAGCATAATGACCTACAGCTCCTACGTGCTAAGCTTCAGACTTCTGGGTTGCTTAATTTATCCAGAAGAGCTGAAACACACCCTTTATTTTATTATTATAGATATGCATTGATCTCCCTCACTCTTTTACAAACATGTTTTTTCCAAATTTCGAACATTTATACCGAGATGCAATTGGTCTCCTTCATTTCTTATTTATTTTTTCATTGAAAAGAAAAAGAAAAATTCACTCGTCAAGCTTTTGAGAAGAAAAACTTGGTTTATCCCATTTAGAAACGAGATAGAAAAAACGTCGCTTTTAGAACGCACGGCTGTGGGGAAGACATGGGAAAGGCGTGTTTCAGCTTGGTTACCAACGTAGGTTCCTTTCTCTTAAACATTCTTTCCACACTTCAGATGAGCTCAAGTGCCATCCTCGTCACTTGACCGAGGTTCAAACATGAAAGGACCGTCGCAAATAGCCGTCATACAGCTTTATAGTGCGACGCTCTCCCTCTCTCGATCTACAGTGCTGTTGGTCTCTGTTACTGGTTCGATAAATGAATAACCTTTATATGTCTAAAAGTTTTAAGAGCCTTAAAAATCTTTGATGGGATTTTTTTTAATGCGGAGAAATATGTGCCGCACTCTTCTATTCGAAGTGTTAAAATTCTTACTCATTTAGAACAAATGCGTAAAAGAGTAAAAAAAATTTTATAAAATATTGCTCACAATTCCCCACTGACGAAATTTAAAACCGTCTGTTTCGTTTGAGCTAATGCACACGATCTCAGATCAGAACTTGTGGCACGATTAAGTATTATTGTTTCTATTGTTACGAATTTTGCGTAGTGAATGCTTAAAATAGTGCAAATGATTTATATCTGGATATGTAATACGTTAAAATTACTTTTTGTTGTATTAATTTTATGTAAAAATTGTAGTATTCTCAAGCAACGCCATTCCTTACATTATAATGACGATTCAATGGAAACTTGGCGATAGAGTCAAGTTGGCCTCACTTTGGGTGACTGGCGACCATGTTGGCGAGTTGATGATCCTTTGGATGCTTCTGATAAATGCTGGAGAAATCTATTAATATCACGATCTAGACGTAAGCGGATCTTTCCTCGAAAGATCCGTGTAGACTATAAACAGGGAGTCACTCACCGAAGTTGAGTCAGTATTATCTTGAGCTGTTCGATCGATTGATTGCTTGAGAATATATTACGTATTTGAATTTCTAGACACTGTGTGCTGTAAAAAGTGCGAAGACCTTCTGGAATTTATTTGGTGAATTTTACTGTTGTACCATGCATTTCCAAGGAATGTGTTTCTACAATAAATTTTCATCACTCCTGAAGAAGTGACTTCCTCTTTGAGACTGATAGCATTAAATCTTCTAACTCCCGATCTACGGAACTTACTCTATTGTTTTGTTCTCTGGATTGTCTTGCTTCAATTTAGTTTTAGAGTAATTTGGTGTATTATTGAGTGAATGCAAGTGATCCTTAATGTATCATCGGCTGGGAGGGGGGAAACGGATTCTATCCACTGGGCAACACGCTAAAGGTGCCGCAATTTTTTTTTAGAAAAGGATAGTAGTATGATAATAAAAAAAAATTCCTACACATTTGAGTTCTCCGCAAATAAAATAGAGGCCTCATATGAAAACCAGGTATTACCTGTCTCAAGAAAACGTTACATGTAAAAAAAAAAAATCAAAATTAATATTTTTTAAAAAAATTGAGGAAGGAACAAGGGCGGATAATATTTTAAAACGCTTAAAAAATCAATTCTTCAAATTTTTTTTTAAAAGTTAAAGTAAACTATTATGAACGTTTTAAAGCTAACCGCATAGAAATCCGATAGTAATTACGCTTTGAGAAATAAAATAAATAAATGCCAACAAAGACTTGTCCTTTGAAAATTGCAAACATGCAGATTTTTCGTTAGTTTTTATTTGGTTTCCGTTCATTGGTTATTTGTTTTATTTAGTTTTGAAGCAACATGAGGTGTATTGGCAACGAACCTTATTTTAAATCTCGCAGCAGATCCTCAACCGTCTACGCAATACACAGCAGATTACCGCACACTGTTGGAGAAGAGAGAATAATTTTTAGCCTATAAATTATGATTGTAATTTAAAAAACCTTATTATCCTTTTGAGCAAATGGCTATCCAAAATATTAAATAGCGGTCAATACAATTTGTAGATGTTGCGATTTTATCTATACAAGAGCATTACGTTCGGGTTTTTTCGCCCCACTGAGTGAGGAGACAGTGTCTCGACAGTATATGAGGAATCGTCATTACGGCAAACGTCTTACATCACCGGAAGTGCAACAACTCTTTGAAACTTAAAACCGAAATTGCAGCATTGAATTTTATGATTTTTCGACGCAGACGTGGACAGGAAAAGGAAAAACTTATTCTTCGTTTAAAGTGAAGTTAAAATCACTTTGAGTACCGAACGAAAACTTGGATGTTCTTTTCACAGAATCAGTATTTTTAACAAAGCCTAAACATTAAAATAATTGAAATAAAGGTGAAAAATATGGTTTATGTGAATGCTCAAATAAGGCAAAAATAAATATAAAAAATGTCAGCGAAAAAAATAGTTTGCATCCCTTTTTAAAACTCCGTTGGCCGCAACTAACCTGAAAGGTCACCCAATTCATTTTGTGTCAAATTAGCAATTTTGGTTGTTTTAGTTTAAGCTTCATTTTGTTCATTAGATTGGCTCTTTATCGTACAATTTGAAGTATTTTCTTTCTTTCACCGGAGGTTTCAATCAAAATTGATTAGGGGGAGATTAAAATATTTCGGCGGTCTATCAGGCTGAATGCACCTGATTATGCTTTGTTCAGAGGAGTGCCCAACGAAGGGTTAAAGAATTGGGGAGGGGGATCAAATTTCAAATCCTTAAAATTATATCGAGGGAGACATCATATTTTTTCCAAACATTTTTTTCCCCCCATGACGTCGTGATATTTGCATTTGCTTATTTTATCGTGGAAAGAGTTTCCATTTATAAAATAAAAAAAGAATATCTGCAATTCAATATTTTAAAACGATAAAGTTTTAATATGTATCTCATTAAATTTTATTTAAAATTCTTTTCTACCAAACTAGTGAGCGAGTGTTTGTTAATGCCATACTCTAAAGCAAGGGTGGGCGACCTACGGCACGCGTGGCACTTGGAGCTATTCTCAGGGGCGCCCCACACTAAATGGGTTGATTTTCGAGTGGATGGAAGCTCAAATTTGTAATAAATTTAAAAACATCTTCAGAATTAAACATTCACGGAATAAAAAAAAAAATCTGAAAAATAGTTCTATAGATAAATTTACAGTTATTTTGCACATTATTTGTGAATGTCATTCATTGGTGGAGAGATTAAATTGTTTGAAGTCATGTTTTCTAAATGTCCACTTCTCGGAGTCTTGAGATGGCTGTTTGATTTTTTCTGTCACCTCCAAACTCTAACGCTTCACCAAACACAGGGCCGCAAAGTCTTTTCATTGTGCAAAAAATGCAATCTGAAGCCGGCATCCCCGATCACATCCTGCATTGCTTGGGGTTCGCTCTGGCGGATGTTTATGAAAGTCCTCTACTGGTGCTTGACTTCGCTAGAGTTCACGGTATCATGTATCTGATCTAGCTGCCGCTAGATCTCAGAGGGATTAGAAACAACAACAACAATTGTTTGAAGAGAAAGAAAATTTCATATACTCTGCTTTCCATTTTGGTTCTACTTATCTAAGTGATCAGATCTTTTATCATATGAAAAATATTTCAAGAGTCCTCAAAAAAGTTGTTAACTCAATGTTCTCAGAATGGTGTCAAATTGAAAGTCCCAATTATGTACTCCTGATTTTGCGATATGAAGTAGAGCAGTGCAACGTTCGCAGTAAAATTAAAAAATTTTCTATTTAACTATAATGAGGCGGGATATTTTGTGTTGTCTATTTCTTATTTTAATACATTTTTTAAAATACATGATATAAGTGCAACTTAATTATTTTTATTTATGTTGAAGAGACAGCTATATTTTTTGCTGATTATTTTTATGTTATGAAGTACCTTTAAATGAGATGCAAAATTAATATGTAATAAAACTGTAATTCTATATTATTGACCTCTGTTCTCTAATTCTGCATGTTTTATAACGGAATCGCATTTATAATCAAATTGTTTAAAAAAGGCAAATTTTTTTTTTAATTTCAAAATAACAAAATTTTATAAATTTTTTAAAAAAGTTTACAATATTCCACCTTAATTTAACTTAGTAGCGTTGAGAAAGGTATACCAATCCTACTTGAAAAAAAAAAGTTTGAACTCTTTCTCTTTTTTTTTTCCCAACAAAATCCATAGAAATTTGTAAGAAATGTAAAACATTGCAGAAATTGGGATTTTAATGATACATTTCAAGTTAATCACATGTTAAAAGCATTTATTTTTTAAACAAAGTTAATTAATAAAGTCAATAGAGCAACGTTATGAAATTCCAGTTTGGCTGAAAACCGATTTTCGACGACAACTTTTGTCGTTGTTGTAACAATAACAGTGTTACAACAATGCAGACAAATCAAAGTTGGTACCAAAAACCGGTTTTTTAACGTTTTTAATTAATATCTTTTTAACTAATTGCAATATCGGAATATAAATAGTCAAAACATGCATTGTCATCCAAACTAAACTTGTATACAAAATTTCAGCTCAATCGGTTGAAGATATCAGCTTTAAAATTGAGTTGCAAGATTTCACCCGAACAAATTACATACATTGCAAGTTAAATAAAAGCTTGTAAAAAAGCCCTTTTTTTGCTAATATGGTTATTAGACCTTCGCTTACTCGAAAGATTAGTCCGCGTTACTTGACTATAGTTCAAAATTACGCGGATCATCTCCAAAAGCCCTCGTGTATAGCTGAACAGTGCGACGTTAATATTCACTCACTCACTCACTCATACTCGGAAGACTAAGCGGACCCTCATTCTATAAGTGCTCTTACTCTCTTGCTGGGAATTCATGACGTTGTTGTTTCTTATCCCAGATGAGGTAGCTTACCAGATGGATGAGGATGTTAGCCATACCATCTCCATAAAACCAAAAATCGGCAAAAAATTCAAAAATAAAATAGGATTTCCTAAACCCTTGTCAAGGTAAAATTCAAGCAATTAAGAATATGACTAAGGGTCTCGCACCTATAACTCTCTGGAAAGATTTTCCGGTCCTGTTGAAAATTAAGATGTGGCCACCAAAAAAGCGTGATAGAGCCGTTTGCTGATTTCTAGAAATATTAAGTTGGTGACATCCCCCAACGAGGTCTTTTTCCAAAATACGAAGGATGAGCGGGGGATATTCTCCAAAGTGTATTTAATTCCATCCTTTTAATGCAGGATAGTTCCATAAAAGTTAAGCAACTGTTACACCCCAAGGTGTCTGCAGTGACAGACTTGGCCAAACTATCGGCTATCTCATGACCATTCAATCCAATAAGTGAGGACTTGTTAGTTGACTAGGTGTTAGAGAGCTCTCAAGACCTGTTAGCTGCCTCAAAGTGGTGGGAGTGTGTACCTGGACGGAATGGGTGATGTACGTGGGGAATATCTACTCCTAGTAGGGTCACCCTAGGTGTGAAGGATATTCCATTATGTCCAACTAAAGTTAGCAGGAGAGCTGCTCATTTCCCATTACAATGAAACCAAATTTGAATCCGAGCTTTCATACTGCATCGCCCGACACGCAGGTAAATCAGGGGAGCGTGCGACGTTTAGGTAGAGAGCTTCGTACTGAGAATTCAAGTAAGGAGGATGTTTTAATAATCCTGAAAAGTATGAAAAAACAGCTCTACAGATATGCCACGATTGCTTTTAAAATTTCTTCTTTGGAGCCATTTCTTCTTGATTATATATTAAATTACTTTATAAATCGCAAAAAATAGTTTTTAAAAAACTTGTTTTTTGGAGTTTACTCCTTAAGAATCGATTTTCATATAAAGCCTACGATATATGGAAATATAGAGAGGGGAATTTGTACAACCTGTTAAAACAAAATTGCGTTACGCTGTGTTCTGCGCATACGCCAAGTTGCTGACAGAAGGAAAAATGACTACTTTTTCTTCTTTTTTAAAATTACGATCATTCTTTTCCTACCAAAATCAGACAAAAAAATAATTACAGAATCAGAAAGATCACTTATTTCTCCACAATATTATATATTTTTTTTTACAAAATATAGAAATTTTGCGATTTTTACAATTTTTTCTAAAACGTGCCAATATTGATGCATTTTTATGAAAATAATTTTTCAATCATTCTGTAATAATTTCTTACCATCGTAATATACTGAAGTTCCGTACTGAAAGAGTTCATACTTTGCTCTTTTCGAATCAATCCTTTAACATATGAGACGTTGAACACTTTTTTTTTTGTTGCTATTTTAAAAAAATACTCAAAATTCCAACTAAGCATTGAATAACGTCGTTATTTATTAACGTAATCACACGAAACTTTTTTTCCAAGTGTCAAACTTGTTATCAATGTTTAATTCAAAAATTGAAAAAATTGCTTAACAATTACGGATTTTACAAATTTTTTTGTATCTTTCGTCTTATACCCTTTTTACAAGAAATCATTTAAATTGATTTTCTTTCTTATATTTTCTGTTTAAAAATTACAGGTATTTGTTATCTATGAGGGAAATTTGGAGAGTATATTTTAAAAATGTTAAGGGGCCATCAAAAAAAAAATTTTTAATTTAAAAAAAATTTGCAAACTACATTTACTAACGTTTTTTTTATTTTTATTTTTATTTTTATTATTTTTTTAGCGTAATTGGCATCGAAAACAGGTTTTCGAGCCAAGCGACAATTCATGGCTTAGCTCTTTTAAAAAAGAAGTTGACTGTAACAACTGAAAATCGCCACATTTGGCGGTATGTTTTTAATACTGTTTTGGTGCGTTGATAGCAAAGTAACGAAGAATGATGATCAAAAAAATAAACTTTGTTTCAGCAACACAACCAATATTCTCCGTTTGAATATTCCCTTTGTAGCGGTATCTTCATAAGTCAGTAACAGCCTCCGGACAGAGGTGATTGAGTTTACCAGACTTTCTACTGTTCGTCTTACTGCAATTAATCAAAGTATGATCAATAAAAGGGATGGAGGGGATATGATTTTCTTTTCCCTAAACTGCCAAAATCTCCGGGCACATGACCGGGATCTTCGTGGTAATATTGAGCAAAAATCACACATTTTGATGTTATCAGAAACATTGCTTCGCAATGAGGAATTAGTTGAAATTGAAAATTTTAAACGCATAACACAGTAGAGGCGACCAAGTATATAATTCGTGGGGACGGGGTCGTCATTTATCAAAACGAGCTCGATTCCCAACCTAAGTTTATTGGCAATCATGATGATTTTGTGAGAAGAAAACTATTCAGTACAATAATCAAACTAATTCTAATTTGGGAGATGCACTTTACCTAACGTTAAACCCAATGTGTGTTGTGGTCACAGTTTATATTTGTGTCCATCAGAAGGTTACTTATCCCCGAAGACATTATTAGCGGAAGGTGGTGCTGGGTAAACAGTATCATGCACTTCCATGCACTACTTGGTGACGATTTCAATATTGATTTCGATAAAGGTTATCAGAGCTCAATTTGGACCATAAAAAATCAGAGCTTAATTTGGATTTTGTTTTCTGATAGAGTACTTGGAATGACTAGATGTGATACAACCATTGATGCGATGTTTTCACGATTTGTAAATCACGTTTCTACCGACGTTCACGTATCATACTTCAGTTACCACAAGCCTCTTGTGTCACAGCGATTAATAATGGCGAGAGAATGAAATTAATACTCAAGTGATGTTAATAGTGAAGCAAATCAACCTATCAAATCAATCAATCAATGTACTCATGTAATATGAGTAACATTTTTATTTAACATAGTTGATATATATTATTAAATGTATAAATTGTTATACCGATTCAATATGAAAAATGTGATTAGAATAAAGAAATACATGCATGGTTTCAGTATTATGAGATGCGTTTATTTGCCCTGTTAGCCTACTATACTTGTATAATCAAAGACAACTGTTCTTAAGGAGACAACTGTTCTCTTTAACTGTTCTTAACTTCTCTCCAGTCGTGCGTCGGAGCCGACACCCGCAGTTTTTTTTATATTTAATTCATTTTGCATAGATGTTTAAGGTGTCGGAAAATATGTTATATTTAAAAAGGAAAAAAAGCTTTTACATCATGGAAGAAGAGTAAAGCCGTCTGAAAATTCGAAGTAGATAACGCATCCTGTTAAGGATCAGTTTTAATTTCTCGAACAATAAGTAATAATATTGCTATTGCGGCGGTGTCCATCAAAGACCCATTTCCCGCCGGGAACGAATGACGTCTTGACGGTCAAGCAGTTTCTCGTGGGAAAGTATCCCAGGGTGGACACCACGGCGCTGATGTGCAAAGGGAAGTCAACCTTTGACCTTCCTTGATCTATCCGACAGTAAGTTGCCACGCAGTTCTCACGCCAGCCGCCAGTTTCAAAGTACACATCGCGAAGGGGGACTTTGGACCAATAGAAGAACGGTTTCACCGAATACGTCCAAACAGAAGTGACTACACATCACGTGTCACTTTCGTGGGCTTTTCCACGTTTAAAGAGACTCTGGAATCCCGAAGGAGAGAGCGACGCCAACGCAGAGACATGATCTAACTTCAACAGTATCTCCAATTCCAGCCAGCACCTGCGCCCCAGCATTTCTCCAGCTCTCGCTTAACGCAGCCTTCATCAGGAGCAAATACCGGTGCACTCCACAGCACAGCCTGTAACAGAACATTATCACACCGGCATATCACCACGTTAAGCCCCAGCGGCATTGGTGACCCGAAGATAAAATAACATTTCTCCCAAACGAATGAGAAAACGCTGGTCAACACAGTTTATTGTGAAATTTCAAAAATAATCATTAAAGCGCCGCAGTGATGCAAGCAGAAGGAATCATGCAAAAAGCCATTCCCCTCCCCAGGAGAAAGTTTTGAAAGGAATTTTCCCTCTCAATTACAGAACCCTCACGGTGCAGTGACAGACAACTTTCAACCCTACTGGAATGACCATCGGCTGCCCTACAGTTGGAAAAGGCTATAAAAGACTCAGCTGTCTCATTAATTGGACGAGTTAACCCAGAGGCCACACCTTCAACCACAAGGTACCGTAAATCGCAACCCTCAACCGTCACATGGTGACGCAAGCCTCAAGCCGTCACGCATGAATGACGCAACCAGCAAAGCCGTCACAACTAGTGACTCAACCAGCAAAAGCCGTCACAACTAGTGACGCAACCAGCAAAGCCGTCACAACTAGTAACGTAGCAGCAAACACACTTGATATAACAAATACATCGTTCGTTCGCCTATCCACTGACTCACTGGTGGGGGAGTGTGTAGTGATATCATCTACATAAGCCAGTAACAACCTCCGCACCATGGTGATCATTTTGGTGTAGTGGGTAAGTTACTCGGCTTCGGATCCAAAGGTACCTGGTTCTATCCTCCGGATAAGCGTGCCACTTCACTATTGTACAGAATCAGCTCAGATTAGCACGCATTAATAAAATTCCACAGGGATACAATGGCTCAGACATAAACGATTCTTTATTATTCCTAATTCTGGGTGCTCTTCGAAGAGGGAAAATCCGATTGTGTGTGAAAGAAAAAAATAAATAGCCGGAAATATGCCGGATGGTCAGTAATGCTATATTTGTTTTCTAAAATTGGCTCGACTGCAGTGTGGAATGAGTCGTGAAATATTTTTGACCTTAAAAGTAAATTCATAATATTCTACTCCCTATGAACCCTATTTTTTCCCGTTTAATTTTTAATAGCTAGTAGTACTAGGACGAGGGAAATGAGGGGCGATCAGTGCCCTAAAAGCGCCTAACTCCCCTAAAATTTCTATTACGGAAGATCAAGACTTGTGATTTGATTTTCTTATTACCTCCTCTCTTTGAAACAGATGTATTTAAAACATACTGTATGATAAGCAAATAAACAGTTACATAAACCAGAAAAAGAAAATTAGAAAATCAAACCAAAGAAGCTAATGCTAGAATCCAACTAAAACAAAAATTTGTGAAGTCCGCCAGTTTCTTTCCTCGACACTGAGCCAACCTACCGACATTTCACTGAAAACTATTTCGACCGAGAGACATTAACATCGCCTTTGAAGCTGCACGACGGCTGTTGGGGACTGACCTCGCCATTTTGAACCATGGTCAAGAGACGTGGACGACGCCTGAGCTGGCACCCCTTCTCCTAACCACCACACCACACCAACGGAAGGACGTTTGAGCTCTCGACAGATTTAACGTGCATCGCTCCCCTATACGGCGGATCTTTAGTGGTACTGGGCTCGAACTCATGACACGCCAGCCCCGATCCGATACCTAGAGAATTCGGCTACCGCGGCCTCAGCATTAAGTTCGCACATTAAAATTTTCCTCTCTTTAACTATAATAATAAAGGGACTCGCACTTTTATATTTTTCTTGTTGTCTATTTCTTATTTTAATAAATATGTTTAAAAGTACTGAATATATGTACAATATTTTTTTTATTGAAGCACTAAATGTATTTTATGATAAGAAATATCTTTAAAAGATGCAAAATTAACTCACGATAAAACTGTATTATTGAGCTCTGCATGCATCATCGTGGAAATCTAACTGTCCTACAGTGCGGCACGCTGAATCCTATGGGAGGATTGTTTGGCACGCCAGAGCTAAAAACTTGCCTACCCCTGGGCTGGAGCCTCGAAGACCCACTGTGTAGAGGGGCTGATACACATGAAATATGCCATGGCTCAAATGCTCTCATTGGCATGGTGTGGTAGGTAAAAGAGTGGGTAGTTTGTTCGGATGTTATCCTCGTCAATTGACTGAGAGAGATGGACTTGGTCATTTTGAGCCTCGGTCAAGTGACGGGGATGAAACCCGAGCTGGTACTCCCCCTCTTCTAACTTCCACATCACACCAACGGGAGGACTTTAAGCCTCGAAAGATTTAACGTGCATCAGCCCCTCTACACGGCAGGCCTTCAGTGGCATCTGGACTCGAACTCGTGACACGACTACCACTAGGCTACTGTGGCCCGCTTATTGATTAAAAATATCAATCCAACTCGCAAAAAGGATATCGGATTGGATTCAATGAACTTTACTCTTCATTTTTGAACCAATGAGGGTTTTAAGAGAATTGCTTTTATAAAAATTCCAGCTGGAAGTCTTTGGGAACCATCTCTACTACACTCGACAGTCTTCGGTTTTAAATGAAGACTTTTGTCACTTCACAAACAATGAACACAAAATTTTAAAAATCCCTTTAGGATGAGAAATAATTGACTTCATTCATGAAAACAACAACATCTTGATCTCAATTAAAATGTGAGGCTTCTTTAAATATATTAAAAGAAAACTGGCAGGGTGGGCAAAAAAGGTGGAGGGGGTCTTCGAACTCATAGAATTTAAGAAATTTAAATCTGAAGGGTTAAGAGCTTGTCTGGAAACAAAGCTCCTTCTATTCGAAACAATGCTGCAGTTGACATTCGGCCAGAAATCGTCTGCCACAATCGCGAACCAAGTCGAAAACAAAGGGGTCGATCACGTGATTTACACGCCGCATTTTTAGAACGTCCCCTTTTATCTTTCCTTTCTCTCTCCTCCCCTCCCCACGCTGCCCACCCCCACTGCGTCTGCACTCCACGCGCAACACACAGGCGATCTTCTGCAGTGTGTTCTCGTCGCCGAATCGCCAAATGATATCGCTTTCTCCTCCGAAATCATCTCAACTTTACATTCCGCCGGAGAAAAAGACGCAGGGGATTGAAAAACCAAAAGGATTATTCCATCCAGTGCATATTGCGGATATCACGCCCCAGTTTCTGAAATTATTCCGTTTCGGATGAATATATTTTAGAAAAAAAAGAAAGAAAAGAACGAAAATAAACCTAACGATTATCGATCGTTGGTGTCTTTTTCGGACCCTGCCCTTCCTCACTGGGGGGATGAGTCAGTTTTGAAAATCGCCTGCTGTGGTGTTTGGCAAATTCGCCGGAAAAGAAAAAAGAAGAGGAAAATATCGAATAAAAACATAAATTGAAAATAAGGTTCGAAAGTGCTATGGTGGAATCGTCTGCGAGCACTGTATCCGTCGAGAGGTGGGTGGACTAACGGGGATCTTTCCATTCGAGTTGCGGAAGAGAAAGGATTAGAATGCTCTGTGGAGCGAACTGATCATCAGAGCGGCAAAGGAAGTATTGGAGGTGAGTTTTTCATTTGCTTCATACATTTTTTACTTAATGTTCCAAATGATGTATCTTCGAACAACTGAATGTTTGCTTTTGTGCGTGTGTGGTTGCATATGATTTGGTATTGATTTGCATCAATTTTAAATCTATTCTTAAAATAGCACTTGTCACCGTATTTTTAGGAAATGAATGGTATTGTTATTCTAAAACATAAAGAAAAAATTGTAATGCTCATTGTGAAAACGTCGTTATTATTTGTAAACAAACATACCATCTACGCAATAGCGCAGGGGTGAAGGGGGTGTCCGATATTTTAGAACACCCCAACTAGGGTTATCAACTTATTAAGCCAAATGCTCTGTAACACTTTAACATTTTTATGTAAAACCCCAGGACATATTAATGTTCGATGAAAAATGGTTCTCTAAAATAGACTTTTTCAGACATAACAAAAGACATATTTTAAAATTTTAACACTTGGAATTATTTCTTAAGTTGTCATTTTTTAATGGCTTTGTTTTGATTTTTCTTAAGTGGATTCTTTTGTAAATTAACTGTGCTGAATTGTTTACGATGTGAGATTGTAAAAATTATTGAGAAAAGGCGATTTTGAAGGAAAACTTATTCTGGTAGAAATAATGATCTGTTTTCCAAAATAGTGATAATGCATTGTGCATAATATCTTAATATATAATTTTCCATACATTAAAAAAATCTTTTTTTCTTTAAAAGTAAACGTTGTTTCATGAAATTATTCACGTAAACACGCAAAGTAATTATGTATTGCAATGCAGAACCACTTTTTGTAACAAAAATAAATCGAACTCTTAAACATGTCATCACGAAATTCCTTTCATATCTGCTTTGTCATTCACTCATCGTAAAGGTAACGGGACACAGATAGAAAGAAGAACAAATACCGATGAGTTAAACACATCGAAAAATATTACCTGTCAATTAAAACCCCTAAATTCAGACCTTTGTAATTTTCGTCACCGCTACGGTGCGGAAATATCTTTATTCGTAGAACAGTTTAAGATTTGAGAGCTTTGTATATATATATATAATCATTTAAAATGGCTGTAACATTCTCAAATTTTTGTTTATTTCCGTATACGTTTTGAATTATATAGAATTTGTGTGGAATTTTGATAATATATTGGCAAATGTTGCAGCTATTATAACTAATTGTGCTGTTTACTACTTTTAAGAGGAAGACACATAAATAAAATGTATAAAAATAATTTTTGAGAAATGAAGTATAATCTTCTTTCAAATATTTTAATATCCTAGATGAAATGTTCATTTCAGAATTGATCTATTAAGATTTAGAATTCTTATAAGAATAGAGAATATTGTTTTTAGTGTGTGAATTGATCTAACAAAATTATGAATAATTCTAAAAATGTAGAAATGTTATTATTTTTTTTTTTGAATAATCTATCAAACTGTTTATAATATATTTTGCAGTTTTTTTTTTATCAACAGTTTTATTGATTTCTTTTGTTTGTAAACAAATTTACCACATCTACTCAATGTATTATGTTCTTAGATTTCTTTTTCATAGAAACCGAGAAATCATGTGAATGTCATATGAAAAAAATAGTAAAACTAAAATGAAGAAAAGGAAATTAGGAATTTGAGAGACATTTACTGTAGCTTAACCGTTCTTTTTATCCGCGTAAAATGCAATGCGATGTTTATTTTAAAAATGTATGTTACTTTAATGCTTTAATAAAATTGCTGATCTCTTTCATTTTTATTTAAAATAATTGTAAAATTTCCCTGAGCTTGAATATTTCAAAGGAATTATAAGAGTATATCCATCTATTTGAAAATTTCAATTTCAAGTTGCGAATTAACCGTTCATTCTACATTATGTGTGGGACTCGGGAAGAAAAATATCCCTAATATTTTTTTTGGAAGCATGCCATTATGGAAACTACAACTCAGTGTTTTCATTTGAAAATTTCTCTCTTTGAAAAATAGTTTAAGCAGTATAGTTCACACACAGTTTCCGTTTGATTTCCTGTAACTGAATTTCTTTTTTTTTTAAAGCTTTATATCTAAGTTTAACTAAAGGAACGTGCTTGTTATATGTAAACAAAAACGTATATTGTGTAAGTTGACTGATGTTTTTCTTAAAGTCTTAGATTTTATTTACTCTAAGTTCTATTTTTACTTTCCGTTATAAATTAATATCACCACTACTAGATTTATAGTTATTTCTATCACAATACAAAAAAAAAAAAGAATTCTAAAAAAATCTTACATTTTTTTTTCTTCACACATGGCAATTTGATAAATATTTAAATTGAATAAAAATAAAAACTCTGTATTCTTCCGCGTCATAAGCATTCTAATATATTTTAAATTACTTAAAATATTTTTCAGCGCCTTTTCGACAGTAAACCTAATGGCAGTTTAAATTTTAAGACTTGAAGAGACAACTATTAATTTATCATGAAATTAAAAATTTATTTTAACAGTAAAAATATCCAGTATGGCGGATTTTTCAGTATAAATTATGGGTGCTTTTTCAAATATTATTATCGAACACATTCCTGTTTTTGATTTTTTGATGCGCAAAATGTTCTGTTCCATATCGATTAATTTTGGTTGTGTATTTTAACCCTATAAAAGTTCTCTCCGCCATTGAGAGAAATTTCAATGACGACCATAGTTTTAACGATTTTGTGTAAAAATATAGAGAAATTTTTTTAAAATTTCCATTTAGAAGGATTTTTTATTTTGTTTGCACAAACAGTTATATATGTCGCTGTATAGACCCCTTCAAGGGAAATTTTTGGAAAATAGTAAATCTGCTCACTATGGAAATTTCAAGAGAAATATTGATGTTGACTATCTTTAGTTCAATGTATGACAGGAAAAGGAAAATGGAACATAAAAATTATCACAGAATTGCCATTTAAAGTGAATTTTTACGTAAAATAAATTCTTACATGTAATACGAATATAAGAAATTTCTTCCTACAAACTTCTAATATTTTTTTTAGTTTTATTCTTATCGATTTAGGGTAAATATACATACAGAACATAAGATTTTATTTTTCTCCCTAAATTAAGCTTTCAACCCGTAATCAGTGGCTCACACATATCTCTTATGGGGGGGGGGAGAAAATTATAGTTAAAAAAACACACTTTTATAGTTAACCGAACTAAAAAGTAAAAAAATAATCCTTAATACAACAATTAAATGTCATTAATAAATTAATGTTTTTGTGGTAAAAGCATGGGGTGCTTTGTGTGTTCTATATTTTTACACTTAACTCTGCATTTCGGAATAGAACTGTAACAATTGATATCGAGCACCCAACGCTTTTTACCACAGTGCCATTAATTTATTAATGACATTTAATTGTTTTATTAAGGTTTATTTTTTTTACTTTTTAGTTCAGTTAATTATGAAAGCGTGTTTTTTAGTTTTTCTTTCAACTATAATTTATTTTTTCGTTTTTTAGTTCAATTTACAATAAAAGCGTGTTTTTTTTAGTTTTTCAAACTATTATTTATTCATTGATGAATTAATCTTAAATGGCCATTTTCTTAGAATCTGGTACACCCACATTGGCGTTTTCGCTTCAGGGTTGTAACTTAGTAATCTTTTGTCGCCAAATCTGGAAATGGGAAATCATTAATCCTTATAATCTTGATCAGGACAATGGAATAAAATTATTCAACTATTATACTGTCATCGGTCCTGGACAAGTGTGCAAAATTTCTAGTTCATCTGACCTTTTAAAGTGGGTAAAAATCGAGTTCAAAGATTCCGTTACATACATGTGAAGCTTATCAAAGCGTGTTCAAAAGGAGTGGAGATGTATGCCCCTGCTCTTAATATGAAAGAATACTCGTATATCTGGCAATACTTACATTCATAATAATTATCTTTAATTATAATCTATTATGTAATTTAATATTCATAAGCATATATATTCACAATACAGTTTGGAATTTAGCAATAAAAAATTACAAATTGGGCCAAGTTATCAGTAAATAGTTGATATGTTAAGAAGTTATAAAATGTGAGATATTTCCTTTTTCCGAAAAATTATTAAAGTATCCCTCATTTCTTTTTATTTATTTAATATTCTAATTGTCATAGGAGTAAGTAATCATACGAATTTTCGATGAAATGATTGGAAATAAAAAGTTGCATACTTGTTACAAAATTGTCCACAAAAAAAAAATCTATGCATATTTTTGAAACATGTCCTGAGGAAATATAATAAAAACGAATTTTTTATCCTTGAATGCTTAATGTCTTTTTGCAGTCGCTAGGGGCTATAATGTTCGGCAATCGATTTTTTTTAAACGAAAATTTTAGAATGGTAAGTTTTAGAATCCAAATTATGCTTTCATAAACATTTCACTAAAGCAGCGCGTATTCTTATCTTAAACATATAAACAATACTTTTGTAATGGGGGTTCTCTATTATCGTTATCTTAGAGGTACACATATATGTTTTTCATGTCTACGTTCTGTGTCTTGTTTTCAAGTTACAGAATGCTGAATAATCCAGATTTCAGCCGAAAAACTGCATTATCTCGTAAAACAAATCTTCTGGCTTCCCTTATCCAATGATACAGTGTCGAAATAGAATTGGAAATCCAAAGATTTCATATACATTGTATGACTTTATCAACACGTGTTTTTCGTATCCCAATCAACATGCATGTTTGAATATTTTTGTTCATACCTGATAACTTAGTCAACGTGCATCAATGTTGCAATTATTTATGCGAATTAAATACAATTGAACGCAGAATTGCACTTGCGAGTATGTTAGCGCCGGAAATACCCTAATTCGAAGATTGACCACGTGGTGTGCATGTTGGAATTCCGGTCTGTAGTGTTGTTTAAAGTGAATGTGTTTTCTCAAAGTGATCAGCATTTATTAGAAATTGACTCAGCCAATAATGGGTAGAATCGAGGGAGGTCAAAACGAAATGGAGGTCACCCGATGTTTGAATAGACCTCTGAGTGTTGTATCAAAAGTTTGTAACCCATTGACTGCCAGGTGAGTTTCGAGCGTCTTGCCCTTAGTGCCAGGGTTTTGTTTTAAAGAAAACACGAAATTTTACGAAGTATAATAATAATATTAAGTTATTGATATAATTTTGCAATAGCATTTACAGTAATTTTTACTGAAAAAAAAACATTACGAGATAACACGTAGCCTTGCGTCACTGAATAAAATTCCTGTGCTAAATGCCACTTTCGGAGTGTTTTTTTTTTACAATAAAAATCTTAAATTATAGAATTTTTTGTTTTCATTTTGTTTGTTTTTCTAAGCTCTTCACCTAATTTCATCTGGCGACAGTTAGATGCGTCATGTTCTGTCAGATTTTCATACAGACGTGTAATGAGCTTCGTTAGGGAAAAACCGATAAGGCGATGGTAGAGTTGCAAACAATTGTAAAATAAAAAAATGGTCTGATAAGTAATAATTAGCAGATCACAAGAAAACCATCCGTTGGTACAAGAAAATTGCTCTACCCTGCTCATCACACAGCAATAACAATAAAAATATTTTTTCATGTGTAACATCTTTCCTCTCGATTGCTGGAGATTTGTGAAAGGGTGAAAAGGGACGGAAATGCGTAACAGGAAGTTGGGCAAGCGCGCGCTATTCAGTGAAGTTCTGTTTTTTCTCCTTCATTCGGGAGGGGCTCCGTCCCCACCCCCACCCCCTGTGGTCTAGGCAGTGGGATCTTTGTTTTTGTTTTCTCACTTTAGGATCAGAGAAGAAGCTAAGTCCTTTAGGCAGAGGCGTGATTAGACAATGACGAACGTGTTTCGATACCTGACTTCGATTGCTGCGTACAATTTAAACGACCGGGCCACAGATCAGCTGGTGTTGCGATCTATCGTAAACAGATCAACTCACATGTTGTGGCTCGACATATGGTTATTACTTATCGTCAAACAAGTGGACTGGGTATTGTTAGTCAAGATATTGGGGGCATATGTGCAGCAAAATGCTTATTTGAAAATGGACAAACAGTGATTTCGGTGGTCGTATACATTTCTCCGAATCAAACGGTTCAAAAGATTAAAGATTTCCTGAATTTTTTGCTTTTACCATATACCGAAGGTGGTTCTGCTCTTTTTTTGCTTTGTTTTTCGAATACATTTTTATATATAAATATAAAAAAGTGTTATAATCTTATCGTCTAAGTTATAGTTTTTATTAAAAAAATTCATAATTAATATGTTTTTTGTGCTATATAAATTTTTCATTCCTCATTCTAATAATTCCCAACTCAATTGGAGTATGTAATCAATCCAAAATTTCAGCCCAAACTACGAGCTATCTTGTTGCCAGCAATTTTAGTACGAAATATCTCGTAGTTGGCAGGTTGAGCTCTGGATCAGTTGATAGAGTGCCTAGTCAAAAGCAGCAACTGCATGGAAAGACCCTTTTCTGTCATTGTTGGCTCGAATAAATCGTGGAACCTCTAAAAGATTTGGTTTCAGACCTTCAGGTTACCTCAGAAATTCTAATTAGCCTTTCTACACCTGCAAGAAGTCCTAACGAGGTTTGACTGTATGCGAGAGAAACAGTGCTTTGTGTCCCGTCCGTTCCAGAAAAGCCCCTTTGAAATGGTGTCGCGGTCATGTTCAATGAAGACTGAGCCAGAGTATTGTTTTTTGACGAACCCCAGATATAATCTGAACACTTGATTTAGAGAAAATCAATCTGTTTCCGCAAGTGCTATTGAATGATTTGAGAACGAATCATGACAAATGGGCGCACCGAGGTGCATATCTTTCATGGAGGTGCAGAGGTATTGGAGCAACAAGATAGACTATTTATTGGTGCTGTTGGCCCAGATTCTTTGATAGTACTCGGCAACATCCAGTACATAGGGTGTCAGGATATTTGTAAACGGAAGGTGTCACTATGTAAGGTTACCATGCGGGCTCTTCTATTAATCCTCTTAGGGGAAATGTAAAGATGACTTGATTTTATGCAAATGTAACTACTATTTAAGTGCCGGTTAATGGCTAAGCTTGAAATCCAAGTGTTAGAAAAGGTGAACAGCGACTGGGTGGTGGCGCGTCTTGAGATTAGTAGTCGAAGTAGAATTGGTGAAGTAAGCAACCCCGAAGCTGACCGAGCTATCGGGCTTTGAGAAAGATCATAACAAGGAACTTCAATCCAGATAAGTAAATTTCAAAAATATAGTATATCTGATTAAGGGTTAGGATTTCCTTTTGCCTCCCAGAGTTAAGTTATATTTCATAAAGTGCTAAGTATAAAACAAAAGGAGCTATTTTTATGATCATGTCTGCTTCTTTCTCGAACCCTCTCACACCCGCGACCTTCGGGTTCGCAACAATTTCAATGAATTGACCACCCCAGTCAACCGACTTGGACTCGATGGAGCAAGTGTAGGATTTCTTAGGGAGCTGAGTTTCAGTGGAGCCGAAATTCTTTTTCAGACCCTCCAGAAGCTGAAAAGTACACTTTTGGTAGAGTGTTGAGCTATTTCACAAAATTTTATCAACACTTTGGTAAAGTCTATGAAATTAAAATATTTGGTATATGCATATCTGTGCGAGGTGACCATGCAAAACCGAAAGATTTTCCCCCCACTAGAAGTGGATTAGGTTTTTTATTCGTTTTACAATTTCCTTAAATTTAGCTTTAATTACAATATTTTGCAAATAATCTAAAAACAAACATTGTTATTTTTACGTTTAACTTAACTTTTGCATTTGAACAAATTTCTATTGATAATTTTTCAATAAGTATGAGTTCCATTTTATTTTTGTCATTATGCTTTAATTTTGATTACCAGGGTATTTCAATCATTATGCTGCTAGTCATTAAAAAAACTAGGAAGGAATGATTTGCCGAACGTCAAAACCATATGAAAGGAAGAAGAGGTTGGGATATGCAAATGATTAGTATTTCAGTGCATTTAGACGACACAAGAGGGAGAAACGACATCTGAAGCACTGAATAAAAGAAAACACGTGTAGTGGATTTCTCATTCGGGAAGCGCCTTTTAAGGTCGGAGTTTGCTCAGAATATCGTGTTATGCCTCGAATAAGAATCTTACCAGCAAGTGTCGGAATTTGATGCTGGCAAGATGGTTGCCTGTCGAGAGTGTGGATTACTTTTCCGCGGTATAGCCCGTCTCACTGGTCTAAATCCAATCCCTGCCATGCGGAATCAATGGGTTGTTGAGGGAGGTACTGAACGGCATGCAGAATCTCCTACCCTACCATAGCGCCCGAGAGGACAGACATATTGTAAGATCAGCACTGCAGCACCGTACAGCCACACCACTGACACTGAACGACTCAACTGGATTCAGAAGTGGTACAATGTCATCTTATCAAACGAGTCCTGGTTCTGCGTGCAGTATTCTGATAACACTTCCGTGGAGGATACGAGGAGATTGTATGTCAACTACTTGCATTTGATTTCGGCATAGGGGCCCTACACCTGGTGTGATTATTTGAGCTACCACTGGATACACGACACGCATATCACTAGTTCAGATCGATGGTAATTTGAACGCAGATCCGTACATCTCTGACATCTTACGTTCAATGGTTGTGTCCTATCTTCGACGCCTGACAAAACACTATCTTCCAACAAGATAATGCAAGATCACATGTTGCACATCATTTTCTGACCTTCCTCGATACACGAGGTATTAGATTGTTGTTCTAGAATGCATGGTCTCCAGATCTGTCCCCCATTGAAAATATCCGATCATGGGTTGCTGAGAGATTGGACCACCACCCGTTATTTGAAGTGCGGCATCTTGAAGCTGCATGGAATGTGAGTCTCCCGTTTCTGTCATCCAAGCCCAGTTTGACTCAATGCCTAATCGGGTAGGCGCTGTTTTGGCTGCAGGAACAGCGGCTGTTTTTACTAATTTCGCACTCCTGAAAGCCCCCAAAGTGCTTGCGAATTTTATCATTTTGTCTTCATAGCGTACTCTATGCACAATGAATATCTTTTTTGTATTTGCTTTCCTTCATGGTGTTGCAATTTTAATGGCCAGCAGTGCATTTGAAATCTTAACCAACATATACATTTGTTATATTCCATCTATTTTTTTAATCAACTTGTGCATCCGACATTTTTTTATCAACATTATTTTTTTATATATTTCCTCTCATGCGTCTTTAATATCTTAATCAACGTAGAAATTTTGAAATTAAAAGGACGATTAAACCTTTTCACAAATACAGAGAGAAATAAGCACTTTATGTGTTTGTTTTTTTATGGCAACAAATGTTTATGGATTGTTTATGAAAATTCTATTAATTTCAAAGGTGTTATAGTTTATAGTATATATACATGTCACTGTTATGTTTATAGTATATATTCTGTCGAGGGATTTTATTTGAGATGATCTTGAACCGTCCAAGAGATCAATTACTTGAACTCTGAAAGCTTCCGGTTGAGGAAGGTATGAAAGCTGACCCCCCCCCCCTAAATGCCATGCCCCGAAATGCCCTGAACATAAAAACAAAAATGAAATGAAAAGAATGTCTCGGATGTTTATACTTATATGTATATAAATTAAACTGTGATATTTAATAATTATTGTGTGCTAATAATAATACATGATTTTTATTCGTGATAAATTTACTTTAAAATTTGGACCATCATCCTCTGAACCAATACTAATAAACTTATACATCAAAGCAAAATTAGTTTGAAAATGCTTAGTTTTTAGTATTTAAACTTATTTTATGCATTTTTTAAATCCCTAAATTAAAAACATAGTATTATGCTAAAGATGTTTGGTGAACCACTATTTAACTCATTGAAATTTCCTGCCACTCAACTCCGACACCTCACTGTATTTACCAAACAGGAAAAAAAAATGTTTGATAGTTGCGTGTAAGTAAAAAATTCATATTGCTATATATCAGAAACTTTTTTTCCCTCTGGAATTTTGGAACGATTTCAAGAGGTGTTTTTCTCTCGCCCTTGTTTCAATTCATCAGAAAGTAATATTTTTCGAGAGCGAATTGTTATGCTGGAGCCGTTCAGTTACTAGCCAAGATGGACAGCGAAAAAACTTGGACTCATGCCAATCTTTCAGAAAAATTATAAATGAAACCGGTAAATGTGGCAGAGGAATACCACATCACTGTAAGAAACAGAATCCGATAACTAAATTATCTGGATTAACGAACTACATTTTTTGGATAACGAGAGACAGCGTTTGAAGTTTCCATTTATCAACCATTTTGAGTTCTTAAACGTACATTTTATGGAATTTCTGCACTCCCCCATCGGTTTAAATGCAGCAACGTGCATACCGAAGAACAAATTTAAGGGCTTGTCAAGAGCATCGTATTATGGACTATACCATTTACTTTTTTTAAAAATAACTTTACTGGATTTTAATTTTAAAAAATCCAAAATGACCATGAGTTATTTGTAAGGAATTGTCTCTTGTAAAAAAATACTATTGTAATACTCCCATGTTGTGAAATACTAATTAATGCAGCCTTTGATGGTTACAGGAAAAAGATATTTTTTTAATGTTCATGAAGTTCCACAACACAAGGAGATACACACACAACAAAATAACATAAGACATCAAAGGAGGGAAAGGCTTTCCCTGACTCCACGTGTATCCATGGCTCGGGGACCATCCGGCGGAACAAAAACTCTGGAAAAAAACGTTCTCCTTTCCCCCAAGAACAAGTAGCGCCACCTGGCTGTCGTTATTTGTCAAGGGAAGGCAGAGTTTAAATGTAACCGTTACATTCTCCCCCTACACCGCCGAAGACCGTCTCGGCGAGGTGGTGTACTATCAGACAATATGGCATTCTCTCCAGCAGTTCCTCTAGGAATCAATGGTTGTTTGCGAGGCCTTCCTCTTCTCCTGAGAGGTACTACAGGAGACTGGGTTTGTGTGACATTCAGAAAAGGTGTTAAAGCTGATGCATGATAGACACCTACAGGTTCGTCAGGTTTGTCACAACTAGCTACTACAAATGTGGTGGGGGATCTCTGGGATAGCACAATGTAAGGCCCGTCTCTCCTGGGCATCAGTTTGGCACTCCTGTTTTGACTCGCTTTGCTTAATGGGTGCAGTTGTACCCATACTAGATCATTAACTTTATAGTCAGGACTTGGTCTACGTGATTTGTCAGCAGATGTTTTTTGACCGATCTTGACTCATCTCAATATTTTCTTTAATTTGTGACATATATCCTTCAAAGCGTTTTAAATAGGGTGTAAATTCAGGTACAAAATTATCGTTATGTATGACAGATCGTAGATCAGTATTTACTTGGTCTAAAGTTCGTAATTCTCTGGCGAAGGTTAGGTATGCTGCCGTGTGATCTGTGGACTCACATTTTGCAGTATTCAATGCGAACCTAATAGCTGGTAGCTTTTCAATTCATAATGTATGGTTGTTACCTACCATCATTGCCAAGCGAGGTTTCAAGTCCCTATTTTTTCTTTCTACTGGATTTGCCTGTGGGTGATATACGGGAATGAGACTTTGATTGATATCCAAGACATAACATAACTGCTGCATTACCGCACTTATAAATTGAGTCCCATTGTCACATATTAGTCGACGGGGCACGCCGTACCTTAGGAAGACTTCATTTAGAAGTGTTATAGCACATTCTTTAGCAGTAGCTTGCTTTAATGGAAATAACTCTACCCATTTTGTGGTGTAATCTTCCACTATGAATATCCACTTCATTCCTTCTCTCGTTTCTGGTAAAGGACCAAAAAGATCAATAGCTATGCTCTCGAATCGTTGAGCTGGAACAGGGGTCTGCAGAAGACCAGCAGGTTTCTGGTTTGTGGCTTTATATCTAATGCACTCTGAACAGCTCTTCACATAATCGGCAATAAATTTCCTCATACCAGTCCAATAATATTTTGAAGAAATTCTAGAAAAGGTACCATCAGCTCCATAATGTCCAGCGGTGGGAGCATCGTGGTGCAATTTTAATATCTTCTCTCTCTCGTGAGTAGGGACAACTAATTGAGCTTCATCGACTTCAACATGAGGTGAGTACCGATATAGTACTCCCTGATTCATCACGTACCCTCTCCCAGTCCAATTGGCAAAGTCAACTCCCTTGTTGTGGTTTTCAAAGCAATTAATTATCTTTTCTAACTCAGGATCCTTCAATTGTTCTGTTCTTAGTTCATTAGCTGTTCTTGTCGGGAAATCAATAATTATAGTTTTTAATTCACAAATTTCTTCGTCCTTAGACGCTGGCCTAGAAAGCATATCTGCAATAACATTGCATCTTCCGGGAAAATAATCAATCTTCAGATTGTAAGATTGTATTTGAAGTGCCCAACGGGCTAATCTTCCGGTTGGAGATGTTAAGCTCATCAGCCACTTTAATGGTTGGTAGTCGGATGCCACTGTTATTTCTGCACCTTCAATATACCCTCTAAATTTGTTAAGGGCCCAGACTACAGCCAAGGCTTCTCGTTCTGTTGTCGAGTAATTCTTCTCAGCAGAGCTTAAGAGTCTACTGGCATATTCTATTGGCTGTTCATTGGCGGGACTTTCTCCTTGTAGCAGAACTGCACCTAGGGCGTAACTACTTGCATCCGTCCGGATGATAAAAGGCTTTTTAGGATCAACTTGCTTCAGTATTGGTGGGGTTATTAAACATTGCTTGAGGGTCTGGAATGCTTGTTGCTTAATTTCCCTCCATTTCCAAGCAGTACTTTTCTTTGTCAAGTTGCTAAGGGGTCTAGCAATATCTGAAAAATTCGGGATGAATTTTCTATACCATGAGCAGGTCTGTAAAAATGACTGTAGCTGCTTTAGATTTCTCGGAGAAGGAATGTTTTGTATCGCTGCAGTTTTATCTTGATCCACCTCTATTCCCTTAGGAGTTATCCATAATCCAAGGTATTTTACACGAGAGCAAACAAACTTACATTTTTCTCTGTTAGCACATAATTTAAATTTTTTAAGTCTGTCGAAGACCCTTCTTAAGTCCTCAATGTGTTGTTCAAACGTTTCAGACAACACAACGATATCGTCTAAATACACCAGAATATTTACATTTGGCAATCCATTACGAAATTGGTCCATAAGACGCTGAAAGGTCGCTGGGGCATTGCGAAGTCCAAAGGGCATTCTTTTGTACCTAAATGTACCAAAAGAGCAAACGAATTCAGTCTTGTCCTGGTCCGCTGGATTAACCTCTACTTGATGATAACCGGATTTTAAGTCAAGGGTAGACATAAAAGCAGAAGATTTTGCATCATGTAAAAGAGCATCCATAAGGGGCAGGGGATATTTGTCAGGTATAGTAATCGCATTTAATTTACGATAATCTATGCACAACCTATCAGATCCATTAGACTTGGGCACTAAAACCACTGGAGCTGCGTATGGGGACTCGCATTCTTCTACAATATTATTAGCCAAAAGTTTATCAATTTCTTTCCTTAAGAGTTCTTTTCTGTTTGGAGATAATCTATAAGGTGCAGTTGAAACTGGTGGGTGGTCACCTGTGTTTATAAAGTGTTTCACGAATGGAGTTGGTTCTCCCCCGGGTCTGAAAACATCTTTACTTTCATTAAGTAGCACCATCAAATAATTTCTTTCTTCTACATTCAGGGCCTGTCCTTCTTCTTCTCGTAAATGGAGATATTCAATCTCAGTTTCATCAACAGGTTTGATTTGTAATGGAACATCACTAAGAATTGAATTTGCGGGACAGGAACTACTATTTATTTTGGCAGTGCTGTCGTCTACAGGCAAAAGAACATCTTTTGAGAAAGGTATCTTGAAGCTTGGTTTGTTACCAAAATACCAAAAATTATTACGCATGTCCATTACGATTCCTGATGTCCTTAAAAAGTCAACACCTAGAAGGGTGCGGTTACCCTTTGCATTTGGCAAAAAAATAAATCGGTTTGGAAAGTTCGTCCACCTATGGTGATTGGCACTTTAGCTTTTTTAACAAGGGATGTGGATTGCTGACCATCAGCTAAATACATAGAAAGGTGAAACTCTGTGAATTTTTGTCCACGATTCTTTAAAAAGTTAAACATTAATTCTCCCCCAACTGACTGGCTAGCTCCTGTATCAGCACAAACTGTGCCTGTAGCTTCATAAACTTGAATGTCAAGTAGAGCTACTGGAGTGGTAAGACAAGTGCACATCTGTATGGCATTGACAGAGGCAGTCTCTTTTTTTTGTAAGCATTTTGGACATTTTGATTTAATAAATACAGGGTTGCCACAACCATAACAAGAAATAGGTGGGTGACAACCAGTGTTAATATTTCGTGCTGGCATGTAGCTAGAGTTAACAGAAGTACTGTTGTGGTTACCGGAAACATTCTTTTCAACTTTGAATAAATTAGGCTTTCTTAACTCCGGATTGCCCGTGTTTCTAGGAAACCGAGGTTTATTTAACTCTGGTGGTTTGGGGAGTTTTGTTAGTTTTTGAGAAGGAAGTTTAACATTTTCATACGAGTCCAGCTTTTCAGCTAACACGACTGGATCATTAAGTTTTTCCCAACTGTCAAGGAAATGATTCTTATACTCGGGACTACATTTCTTTTTAATTTGATCTGCAATGATGAGATCTTCCAACGAGTCAAAAGAGTTGACTTCTAATTCCTTTAGCCAACCTTCAAAGAAGGTTCTGAGCTCAAAAAAGAAATCTTTCCATGTGGAATGATCCTGTTTCTGATGTCTACTGAATAGAACTCTGAAACGGTCAGCTGTCAGTTTGAACCTTTGTAATAAAATATTGCGAATGTGGGCATAATTTTTAAACATCTCTTCTGGTTCTCTTGCAATTAATCTGCCAATATCACTTGGAAGGACTCCAATTAAGTGTGATACCCAAAAATCCGCAGGTACATTTAAAAGCTTCATTTGTCTTTCAAACACTGTTAAGAACAATGACATGTCATCTTTATCAGGAATAAATGTGAGTAATACTGTTTTCAGGTCGAGCCTCATGGGGCTAGAATCCATTTGAGGGGCATTACCTAAGGACGGTAGAGGATTTTTTGCTTGTAATTTAAGCTTTTCAAGCTCAAATGCTCTCTGCTCAGCTAGACACTTGTCTTCCCGTTCTATTTTCTTTATGGCTTCATCTTCAAGCGCTTTACGTTCATCAACAATGTTATCCAGCATTTCTTTCACAAACTGCTCATTATCCTTAAAGAATGAGCATGAAGTGATTTTCTCACGCAAATCGATGATTTTATCATCTGAAGTTACATCAACTCGTAGCTCAATTCCTAAATTATAGAGGTCTATCTTTTTTTCCCTTTGAGAGGAAAGCCATATTTATCTCTTAAATAAAACTAAATTCAATTTTTTTATGTATACTGGAAGTTGTAAATTAAGTTAGTTATCCCAATAAGCAATTATTTCATATTAGCTACACATTAACAACTGCCTTCCCTGTAGGGAAAAAAACATAAATAAGAGAAACATTTCATAACATATAAAAAGATCCCGTGAAAATCTAAATAAATTTCCACAAACTCAGCTGTGTATCAAAATATAAAGTTAATTATGAGACACAATAGCACATTGAAAAACTGTCACTACATGTTATGCTATGCTAAAAGTATATACTTATTACATGAAAAACATTTAAAGGCTAAATATACCACACTGCGAATCTTAATTAGGAATATGAAATTCTCAAAGTACCTAATATATATACACTTTAAATAATGACAATTGTAAATCCCCCGTTATTTGATTGTGAAAATCCTTATAATGATCATTCATTTATATCCAAAATATACCATAATACCTTCAAACACTTAAAATATGCTTATTATTCTATCAGCAACAACAAAAATAATAAAATAAAAAAAATCAATAGAACTCAGTCATAAAGAACATTTTGCAAACAACCTTGAACTGTCTACTCCCTATTTTATTTATTTGCCTATTCAGCATATCACATTCTCTGGATGAATCATAGTTTAAACTAACACAAGCACAGAAAAAGGAAGTGGATACTCATATACTTTTCTTTTTAATATTTGAACTTTTTTTTTAAAAAAAAATTATTCGACTTCGGATAATTATAACCAAGAATTTCATCGTTTACTCAATATAGCAATTGTTTGTAGCAAATTATTATATAGCAATTATTTTAAAACACACATATATTTATGAATATTGTTAAACAAGTTGCTTCTGTTTGAAAGCAGAAATGATCTTTCACAGTTTAAATTTCAAGGTATTTTAAACAGCAGATTGAAATAAGAATAAACAAGAATATTAAATTATTTGAAACAAAATATATATATTAATATTTTAAGAAACATACACAATCACATTCTTCAATATTATTTACAAAAGATTTGTTGCATCTACTCACAGATTTAATTTTTCGTTTTCTTCAACCACACAATATCTGAGATTTTTTCTTTAAAAGAACAGATTATATATATATATATGTTGCAAGCACCGTTCGCGCATTTAAATGACATAAGATGAATTCACATAAGATATTTTCACTTTTTACTCAACACACTGTCGATGATTTTTCCTCTGGCACACACATAACACTTTCACTTTTGGTTTTCCAATAAAATCGTGCACTTTCACATTTAGTGTCAGGGCGACACATACATAACACTTTCACTTTGGGTTTTCCAATAAAATCGTGCACTTTCACATTTAGTGTCAGGGCGACACATACATAACACTTATACACGTGGTTACTTGTCGAAGAAAAGCAAAATGCCGGTAAAAGAAAACACGTTGGGCAGCCATTGTAATACTCCCATGTTGTGAAATACTAATTAATGCAGCCTTTGATGGTTACAGGAACAAGATATTTTTTTAATGTTCATGAAGTTCCACAACACAAGGAGATACACACACAACAAAATAACATAAGACATCAAAGGAGGGAAAGACTTTCCCTGACTCCACGTGTATCCATGGCTCGGGGACCATCCGGCGGAACAAAAACTCTGGAAAAAAACGTTCTCCTTTCCCCCAAGAACAAGTAGCGCCACCTGGCTGTCGTTATTTGTCAAGGGAAGGCAGAGTTTAAATGTAACCGTTACACTATTTAATTTGTTGCTTTAAAATATTTATTTGAAGAAAGTTACGAATGGAGAGATTATTATGGAATAATCGCGTAATACGGAACAGGTATTTAAGATATCCGACTACCCTAAAATTGTAAATTTTGCCAAAAATTGACAAAATTTATTTATGGTTGTATTTTATAGACCGTCTCATTAGCTTTATAAAAATACAAGTTAATTATGTTCCGTTCCTTAGAACAAAAACTACAAGTGTTTTAGTAAAAGCAGATGCCATTACTTTAAGCAAGATAATATGTCATACTTTAAAACGTGTTTTACTCGAAATGTGTTTTTTTTTTAAATGCTCAAACGAAAGCGATTGCTCAAAAAGTTTTGAAAATAATTATCTGAAATTTTTTGTGTATGTTTTGTATAATAGTAGAAGTGTTTTAACCTTCAATAACTGTTTTATTACAAAATTTACAGTCCCTTATTTTAATATAATATCTGGTTTTTTGAGCAATTTCATATAATAACTAAGATAAAGTGCTCTAATTTTTGTAAAAATTAAAATATTTTTTATCCTGAAGGTCATTTTAAAAATAAATAACACAGCAACACAACAAAATTGAAAATTTGTTCATAAACTTTTGGTACAGAATGGGCCTCGCTTATGTTATTTTTTGTAAATTTTTACCCGTTTTTTTTCCATTTTAGTAATAATAATTTCTTTTTATTGTCGTCATTTTAGCATATTTTTCTTAAAATGTACTAAATAAATCTAAAAACCACAAAAAAATCACCATTTTTTTTAAAATTGTCGGATACATTGAACCTTTGGAAAGTTCTTTAGACTTTATAAAACGTAATTATTTATAAATAAAAAAAATCATATTTTTTCAAGAAAACGTGCAAGTAATTTCTTTTTGGAGTCTATTTACAAAAGTCACAAGTAAAATCTTTTTCTGTTCCGGTACAGGCAAAACGAGCCCACATAATATTGAAGAAGCATTAAACCCAAATTTTTCTTCGAAATTTTTGGAGAATTTTCCGTTACAGAAGATTCATGCAGAATCTTTGTTTTCCAAGTTGATGTTTTTGTAAAATTTAGATAAAATTTTAAATTTCATTAGGTAAAATTTTCAAGTATTTTAAAATTCTTCACAAACAGTTTTTCAAAATTAAAAAAAAATTCTTATGTGTATTTTTAAATCAAGTGCATTGTGTTTAATTTGAGGCGTTGTTATTGTTAACAAATATGAATTCAATTGAGAACACATGATTGGATTTAGCCCATTAAATTATTTAAATCTGCAGACGATATCAGGTCACTTATGTTTGGATCCGATTAAATTTTCGAAAGCACAGACGATTTTTACAAAAATACTTAAAAAATGACGTTAAGGATTGCAACACTCTGCCAAATAAATAATACATTTTATAAAGTTTAATTATAACTTAGCGGCTCTATTGATAGAAAAATAACAAATATTAATGTATTTAACATTACGCGAATTTATGATTTTATTTATATATATACAGTGATATTTTACTGGACATTTTAAGGGGTTCCTTTTGTAAGCAATTTTAAATAAAATTTTCTAGGTTGTTTATTAATATTTAACTTCTAGTTACTAGGAGATCGAATTCTTTCATAAGAAATATGAACTCTGAGTCACCGAACGAAACGTGATCTTATCAAAAGTAACGGAAACGCTTCAGTGAAAGATTAGTAATGAAACCGATGGAGCGATTTAATCTTTATATAAATAGGAATGAAAAATTTTCAAAAGAAATATTTTTTGGTAAAAAAAAATTATACTCGCAGCGGTTAAAAGTGTATGATTTCTCAAAGTCTACCCTCGGAAACGCACAGTAAGATTTATTTTGTGACATGTTCTGTTGAAATGAAATTTCTAATGGACTTTCAGATTATTCCAAAAGGTGTAATTCTGACTCATTTAATTTTTGTGTTCATAGGAATCATAATTCTTAAAGTGATTTAAAACAAAAACAATTTTTCTAAAAAAAAAAAAAATGAATGTTTCCACTGTATTGATGCTTACGAAAATTAAAGAGAAAGAAGGGTTTTAAAGTTAATTTACAAAACGACGATATTTGATCAAATATTATTTGTAAACTTTTATGTAGAGAAAAAAGCTATTTTTTTTAAACTTAGTTTTTTTTTTTAAAGTTGATAGAGAAAAAGTATTTCTGAGTAGCCTAGTGGTCACGAACCCGTGGTCAGCGTGTCGCAGGTGAGAGTTCTGCGTGTGAAGGGACTCGTTCAATCTATCGAGCTCGTTGGAGTGGTTGTATCGAGAGAGGGTAGGGAGCTCAAGTGTCATGCATGCCATTTGACTGAGGCTCAAAATGACTGTTGCCACAATAGCCCTCATATTGCCTTTTTTTGTGTGCAACACTCGTATAACTCTTCTCACTTGAGATCTTAAATTTTTATCCATCAAAAAGTCAAAATATAATTTCACTTAAACTTTTGAAAATCTTAAAAATTATCAATTTAAACTTTTTTTGTTTTTGAGATGAATCAGGATCTATATGCCTTACGTATTATAGGAGTTATATCAAATGATATATAAATGCGTATGATTTACGAGAAATTGTCAAAATATAAGAATTTGTTTTTTCCAAATAATAATCTTTTTCTCTTTTTTTTTATATCATGTATGCATTTTGTTTTAATTTCTGGTTCAAGTTAAACAATTGCTTTTATAAAGTATTATTCAAACAATTGATGTTTTTTAAAAGTTATTTATGTTTTTGGTTTATTATTCCTATTTCGACATATTCTAGAGGCATGTTTCATTTCGATTAATTAGATATTCTCTAAATTTTGATGGCTAAAACAGGGTGGGGAGCATGCGCATGCATGCCAAGATTCTACAACTACAAAACTCAATTATTTGTGCAAAGTTTTAATTTCAGTGTTTGTGTTCGTAACAATAAAATCAATAGTGTTTTTATTTTATTACATTTATTCTGTTTTTATACATACTTAGAAGTAGGCAGTATTCCAATGCAAAAAAACCTCCAACCGTAGCATCCCGTTTGATGCCTGTAACTTTATCGCCCTGCGTATTACTAAAGATTGGCATATTTGATCAATGCATTATTATTATTATATTATTTGTGTGTTTGTAGCCATGAAAATAATGAAAGCAATAATCATAATTCATTCGTTCTGAATTCACTCAATAAATACTGCTGACCGTAAATGCAACACCAAGACAAGAATAGCACAACAAATTTATTTTGTAGGTAACATGTTGTAAAAGTATCAAACCAGTTAAATTTATAGACTTCCTGTGAAGTGGTTCCTGCCAGATCAGTAGCCAGTAACGCCATTGTTGGAAGTCACACTGCCACGCCTGGCATTCAAAGAGACTTTGGATAATGATGCCGGTACAACAGGCCAAGCAACTTCGCCATTTAAAGTACGTCAATTGTGGCAGCTAGGGTATAATCTAGGACATTGAAGAACGCCCATGGACCATGTTTCTATCGGCGAAAGATCGAGAGCGAGCCGGCCGGAAAACAATTCAATCTGGTGATTGACAAAAAGAACCTTTGGACAATGCGTGCCCTTGTGGTCGCGCAGTATCCTATTGAAGAAATATGAAACAATGGTCAAGCCCGCAGAAGGTAAGAAGAACAATATACCTCGGAGATGTAGCGCTGGCGGCTGTTTAAAGTACCAAAAATGCGTACTAGAGTGCCAAGTGATATTCAATACCGCCCCATACCTGTGCCGATGCAGAACGGTGTGGTACATGGCGCAGCTGTCGCTCGAATCGACCACGGTGGTGAACATGGTTTCAGATGCTTGACTCGTCAGTAAAGACAACTTCATTCCATTTTGCCACCCACATCCTTCTTTCGTCGCACCATTGGCGGCGGAGACGTCTGTGGTTCTGCGTCAAGGGTAGACCAAGTAATGGACGTCTTGCGGATAGACCACTCTGCTGTAAACGGCGTCGAATGGTACGCGCAGACACTGAATGATGCGTTACAGACTCAATGTGCTGTGCTATGGTTCGTGATGTGACTGAGCGATCCGTCACTGCCATGCGCACAATTTGCCTGTCCTCACGTGAAGTGGTGCACTGAGGTGGATGCGATCGACCACATCAGTCCGTCGTACCCTCCTGCATCCAACGGTCACATATCCGCATTACAGTTGTTTGTTTTTGTCCAACACGACTACCGATTTCCCTGAAAGATAATCCACAATCTCGGTAGGCCACTATCCTTCCTCTGTCGAACTCGGATATTTGATCAAAAGCTGATCGCTGTTTTCTACGAGTCATAACTGATCGTTTTTTGAAAAAACCACAAGAAAAACACAATTGCCGAACTTGAAATCGTCGAAATCTCCAAGCCTTAAACAGCACTTTGAGGTTGCGCCACAGGCGTGCGTGATGTGTGTCTGCGCTGAAATTCTAATCATTTGCATACCTCACCTCCGCTAATGCATGTTGTAAATTTCATGTTATTTGCGTGCTTCCTTCAGGGTGTTGCATTTACGGTGGCCAGCAGTGTATTTGTAATGGGTCCAATTCTAATACAAAGATATATATTTTTATATGCAGCTTGCGTGATTATATTTTTCGGAAATGGCCCTTAAGGTCGTTTGGATTGCGCCCCCCCCCCCAGGCTAAAACAAAACCGCACGCACAAATTTTCTATCGCACGTAGTAGTTAAGGTATCCGACCAGGTTCGGAGATCAATTTTTCAAAAATTGATTTTCAGAATAAATTTATTGTTTTAAAGAGGCTTGAAAAGTCATAAATGAGAGTTAAATAAGTTATTAAATAAGTTCCATGAGTCATCCTTTATTTTTCTTGAAAAAATATTTTTGACATTTAGAAGTTTAGAAAAATGTCACAAATAAAAAATAAATTGCACATTATGCAATTTTAATTTCATTGTTATACTTTTTGATCTCTCTGAAATGTCACAAACCGCAGGATAAAAAATATTTTAAGAAATATTTTATTAGCATTTATAAATTTGATGTTAATGATTTTTCATCAAAATTACTGCATGTTCTAAGCTAAAAATGGTTGTAAAATGTGATTAAATGTAGGTGTCTCAAGACCTGCAGTTTGTTACACTTTGAAGGGTCCATAACATATGTGTTATAAATCTCATCGAATTTGATTAGATTGTTTTGGAGATATCCCGTTTTTCGTGCACAAATTATCGTAAAAATTCCATTCTTCGAAAAACGCATTAAAAAAATATTTTTATAAGTTAGATAAAGTAAATGTTATAAAAACAAGTTAAAAAACTCTCTAGTTTCATGTATTAGCCCTTCTTCATGTGACGTCACGATCACGTGAAAACTATGTCACGTGATTACGTGTTGTTTGTTTACTACAGTAGCTACGATTATTTCGTTCTTTTAGTTTTATATGATAATTTTTAAAATGTCTTATTTTGCTCAAATGGTTGATCGATCATTTAAATAAACGGTTATTGTAGGAGATAAAATCCTTTTTTTAAAATCTGACAAAAAATCTGAGTGTTTTGAACTCGTACTTGTTATTTGTCTGGTTACCTCGTACATAATTAGCTATTTGTTACTGTAACTGAGTTGTTTATTTGGATTTAATAGTTTCAATTTTCATTGCTAAAATTATTTCTGCTTGATTATGTATCCTGTTCTCATAGTTACATAATTAAAATTGATTTCAAGGCCAATTTTTGTTTTAAAAAATAATTTATGTAACTTAGAAGCTTTTTCATTAATTTTTTCTGTTCAAGATAGTGTTGAAAGTTTTTGTAGATACTCTCAAATGTATGTTTTATAAAAGTTAGTATGGATTCTGGTTTGAGATCTCTAGTTGTATTTTTAAAAAATCTTGTGTTTTTTCCAAGTTTAGCGAGAAAAATAATTATTACAAATCAACAAGGAAACAGATTTTCAAATCCATTCTAACTTTTTTCGCAGTAACCTATGAAACATAAATCACTTAAAATGACTAAAAAAATTTTAAAAATTGGGCATCTTATGAGTTTGAAAAGATTTAAATTCTTAATTTTTTTTAAACAGTGAAATAATAGCTGGTCAAACTGACTTTTTGCTTTTAGAATCAACATAATATAATTTGAAAAAAAACAACATAAATTGTATTTTTGCTGTTACTGTCTCCAAAAAACATTTTTAAAAAAGGGTACTTTTTAGCTTTAAAAACAAAGTGACTTAAGCCAATTTAAAAACACACACACACACCTCAATTACTGGAAATTATTTGTTATGTCTGGTTGCACATTTTTTCTTGTTTGAAAAATTCTTATTTTTGAATACTATGGCCAAAATATATTCAATTAATTTTATGACCTGAAAAGTTTATGGAATGTCCAACACAATAATCTTGTGATTCGCTGTTATATATATATATATATATATATATAAATGTTATTCATCATTGAAATTGTACAGAAATATTTGTTTGGCTTGATACATTTTGAATTTAATTGTGAATGGAAATTTTATGCGACTATTCATTTATATATATATATATATATATATATTGTATTTTTTCCATCTAATTTGCAATTCATTGTGCTGTAAAAATGAAATTCATTTTCACCAATTATTAATCAAAAACTTTCCTATTGACTCACTTTAATATGAGATGACTTAAAGTAAACTGTTTTACAATTGTATTTTGGTACCATCTATTGTTTATACATAAATCATTATTTTCTATTTTTATAAATTATATGTAATTCAATAAGAAAAATATATTTAAAATTAAGGATAATTAAAATGAATTTCTGAAAATTATTTCACCTTTTCTTATGATACATTCCCTTAATATTGTACAATATAAAAGAAGTAGATCACAAACATGTTATAGGCACTTTATATAAAAAAAGTATTTATTAAAAATTTTAATGTACATTTTTAATATAGTACATATTCGCATTAATAATAACTTATGATCCAAGTGTCGCATACCCATGCACATATTTTTTATTGCGTGATGTTATTTTTATAAAAGTTTTAATTTTTTTGTTTGATGCTTAATATAGCAACTGCTGAAGTTAAATTTTTAATATGCTGAAAGAGCTCTACACTTGCTACAGTAACTGCAACTTAAGAAAAAAGTATTAAAACAATTAATACATGTAGAACTAACTCATTATATTTATTTAGCATGTATTGCAATATATCTTGTGTGTTATTTAAATCTCTTACATTCAAAATCAAATTCTGCTGCTAACTGATTTCATCTACATTTTTGTTTTAAACTTAACAAAAGTATTTAACTTTTTTTAACTCATGTTTTTCGCAGGTTTTTAAATCAGAATTAATATTTGGTATACTTATATAAATCTATTCGCGTAAATCAATATTGCAGAGTGTTATAGAAGTAACATTTAAATTCCTCTACTGGTTTTTTTTTATAATTTGCTAAGTGATGCACAATTCTATTTTTAGAGGTTTTTAAAAATTTTGTTTACATATGATAAATTAACACAGGGTCATATTTATTTATTCTATTAAACTAAAAAGATTTCCATTTATAACTGTTCATATTATTTCATGGTTTACACAAAGTGGGAGATTATTAAATGCTAAGAATTGAATGACAAGTCTTTGAAATATCAATTTGAGTCGTTACATTTCCTTATTTATAAAAACTTTGCCATGTTCAATTTTTGTTATTTTATTAGAATCATTTTAAATATCTTTATATGTATAAAGTATTTACATGTAATACATTGTAAAAATAAAATTCATTTTCATCAAAGAACTGATCACCAATGAAATAAAATATTAATTTGAATTTTAAGTGTAGGTAGGCAAACTTGACGTAAATGTAATATATTTTATAGACAATTGTTACTTTTCATCTCTAAATGCTGAAAAAAAATGAGAAAATTCATGCATAACATTTTTGATATATATAAATTCCCACCCGTGTGAAGAACGAGTATACCAGCTAATAGCATACTAGTACAAAGGAAAAAAAAATTAAGAACTTTCTATAGTATTGATAAAGCAAACCACAAAATTACAGGATCATTTCAAATATCTTACACTGGTATAAGCCACACTATTATAAAATATGCAATTCATGAAGTTGTAAAAAAAATTTTCATCAGAGGATAAATGTATATGAAATACTTCCCTATCAACTCTTAATATTTTATGTACAAAATTATTTTAAAAAGTTTAACATTGTAAAACAGATACATCTATAAAATCCACAAATCATTAAGAAATATCCATAAACTACGAGGGGTGAGCAGAAAAAAAGGTTACAAGTCGAATAAAAAATATTTATTTACAATAGACAGAAAATACAAAAAGGGAATTAAGAGGCATATTCACCTATCACATTTCGCCATAATCACCAAGTCTATTTAGGCATTTATCGTAGGGAATGCAGAACCTACTTGTTTAATCCGTCTAGGTAGAAATCAGGTCCTTGTCCATTGAGCCAGTCTCAGTACAATAATTTAAATTCAATTATTTTATCTAAAGGCCATAATTTAAATAAATAAATTATATGAATGAAAATTTTAAATAAGTGAAAATTAACAGTTTTTTTTATATAAAAACACAACATAAAGTGCTTGATTTAAAAATTCTATGCCTTATAAGAAAAATTAGTCACAATTTGGGAGAATCTTAATCTTCCCCGTATTGAATTTAAGTTTTAAATGAAAAAATTTACATTTCTTTATCAAAATGGTTTGGCATTTCTTGCCTTTACTTTTAATGTGTTGGAATCAAATTAGGATTTACTCATAAATAGGCAATAACTATGTAATGACTAAAGCTTAATAATGCATATTCATTAAAATAGAAAACAATGCAATTGATATTCAACACTACTCTAAAAAATAAGAATCAAATTATAAACTTATCATTGATAATATAGCTATTCAAAAAATTTAAATTTGTCCATTAACATTTCTTTTACAGAAGTTTTTAAAAAGCTGCTAAATTTGAATAGTTGCCATTACTTCTAATCTTTAGAATCAACTTATAATTCAATGATAAATAACAATATTAATGTTATTAAAAACCTATTTTGTATTTTAAAACAATGAGTTAAACTAAAGCATAAATGAGTAAATAGCAATGCATTCATAATATTTTCAGAAAGTATCTAAATTAGAACACAAAATAATTTATAACTTACCTCAGAAGTTGTTCTGATCTGAACAGATTACTTGTACTTTACTCTCTTCATTTCTGCTTTTACAACGCTTTTTATAAAAACATTATTAATTCACTGAACAATCAGGCTCGGTAAGCGACATGTTGCTCACAAATTTGTCACCGAATATAAAATAAAGAACTACAAAATTAATTGAGAACTGAAATAACTGAGAGCTATATCTAAGTGAATCAAGAACTATAAACAAATACACCAGCTAACACTATTCGAAGCAGACGAATACCTAATTAGATAAATAAATTACAATAAAACAAAAATTATGTAAAAAAGTTGTTAAGATTATTTCCTAACAACTATATACACTAGAATAATGCAAGAAATACAATGATATCACATATTTTAATTAGATAAAATTAAAGCTAAAGAATGTCAACAATTTGCGTATACGGTTCTACCACGGTAATGCAAAGCACGGGCAATTGTTGCCCAATTTGTCACGTGATTCCCCGCTTGGCGTCTGTCTGGCGTGAATTTCGTCCATTATGTTTCTTTCTCCCTAATGATTCAAACAACATCCAACACCTAAAAAGCACTTTTTCAACTTAGTCGGCTACCTAGAATGAATTTTTGTTTTTGTTGAAATGTTTAGCATTTTCGAATGCAAAGAGAATGATTTGGTCCACTGATCAATCGAAACCAAAGAATTCCCCCCCCCCTTCTCTTTTCCTCTCTCTTAAAGTTAAGTTCTGTTACGAAAAAAAAAATGCACCTCCTCATTAAATGAAAAGGAGAAATGGTGCATTGCACAATTTTTCATTTCAGTATATCTGTCTTGAAGATTGCTAAAAGCTTTCAAATTGAAGATGAATATTCATTTATACGAAATGCGAAATTTATATATAAAGGTATGTAATGAAATGGAGACCATTTTGAAAATACTAAATTTATATTAACATACAGAGTCTTTGGAGAAGTATTATCTATGATACATTCATCCTGCGCTTTCGGTTTTTTCCCTTTTAAGTGTCACGTAACTTTTTTGAAATGAAATAATTATTATTTTGCAGCACTTTGAAAATGACATTTATAGATTAAGTTTTTTTAAAAACATTCTGAAAATTTAATCGTGTTACATATATATGCATAATTATATAAGTTACTAGCTTTTACCCGCGGCTCCGCTCGCGTTGATGTCTTTAAATAACTGTCAAAGTCGCAATCATTATCATTAGAAAGTAAATATTATAATATGGTAATTTTTTTATTGCTTGACTTTAACCAATAAAATTTAAAAATTCTAAAATTGAGCTTAGTTTTAAAAAACTGAAAACGTAATTTATTATAATAATTAACAACAAAAATTCAATAACTTTAAAAAATCGAAAGTATCTACGTTTGATATATAATTCATCTTCCATTTGTTCTACTTTTCTTCCTCTTACTTTTTTTATAATACATTTCCCTCCCTCCTCTGCACGTCGTTTAAATTTTCAATGTTGATTTTATGGACAATAAATCAAAACTTTTTATGAAACTGTCAATTAATATTACTATAGAATTTTCAATATCACGCGCGCGCAATTCGTTAAAACTTTATTTCGTTTCCCTCTTTAAAAAGTGGGAGAAAATTTGCATTAAAATATCTGGGATTGTCGGAATAGAGAACTGCTTAGCCAACTTGGCGATATTTATCAAAGTTTGAGTTTGACATTTAAAAAACGTAACGTAATAAATGTTAGACATTTAATAAAAAAACCATTTAAAAAATTGCTTTTTGTAAAGATGCCAAATTACACTTTGTTTCAGTTATTTATTACAAATGTGAGAAAATTTTTATTAAAATTTCCATTATTGACCAAATGCATAATTTTGCGCCAACTTGGCGGGGAATGAGCAACGTCCCACGGTTTTACCCGCATAGTTCCCGTAGGAATACGGAGATAAAATATACCTTATGTTACCCACTGATAATGTAGCTTTCCATTGGTGAAAGATTTTTTAAAATCGCACCAGCCGTTTCCGAGATTAGCCAGAACAAACAGACAGACAGACAGACAAGAATTTTAAAAATTGATTTTTTGATATAAGTACCTTACATACCTTTAAATGCATTTAGTAAAAAGCTGCTAATTTGAAATTACAAACAGACACTTCAATTTTATTTATTTATATAGATAATAATATAGAGTCTTGTAGGCTAAATATTATTTTTTGCATAGAACCCTTTTTTTAAATCTTTTTGATGAGTAAATTAAAAAATAATTATAAATGTACCGTGTCTGGTTTTCACTATGTTATTTTCAATACATGGCACTATTATAGCTTCCGATATTTAATGATTACCAAAAGCCCTCGTGTAGTTGAACAGTGCGACGTTAATATTCACTCACTCACTGATATTTAAAGAAATTGTTCTATGTATTAGTATTTAACACACAGCAAGAGATGAAATGAATTACGTATCCACAGTTTTGAAGAAAATATTCGAAAGTTAACTCTAAGCACACACACACACACATGGTTTTTATTTTTTTATTCCAAGTTTTTTTTTTAAAGAAAGAGTAAAAGAAAACAAAGGATTATAGCTTGTGTGTTCACCTAAAATAATATGTCCTTTATAACTTATATCCTAACCTTTTCTTTAAAAAATTTTTCTTAAATAAATTTGAGTTAATTTGAAAACAAAACCGTGAGAAACACTCAATCTCTATCAAATACCTAATAGTTGAGTACGAAATTTTTACGGTTTAAAATATATGTATATATTTTAAGAGTTTTTTCAAAGTTGAAATTTTAATTTTAATTTTTAAAAAAAAATTTTAATCGTGCACATGTTTGTTTTTAAAATGAGTATTAACTGGCAATTTCCTTCTTAGAACTGAAATGAACCAACTTAAGAAAATTAAAGCAATATTCGAAGACTAGTTTTGTACATGTACTCTTGAACAAGAAGACTAAAAAAAAAAAAATTAAGACTAATCAACCAAGAAACCAGCTTAAGAGATTTTTTTTTTGCAAAAAAAAAAAAAAAAACGTTTTGAGAAGCTTAAAATGGCTAAAATAAAACGTACCAAATAAATAGATGTTTTTCACACTTTTACAAATTAAAATAAACAAATGTATAACGGCTTCTACACTCGATTTTTCATTCTTATTTGTCTGCAATGTTTTTTGTGAACCTGATTGAAATACTATGTAATACTCGAATAGAAATACGTTTAAAAATTGCTTCGATAATTATATCCTTCCAAGCTGTAATGTTTTTCACGATGATATAATAGAGGATGAATCATCCATTCTGGAGAACTTTTCCACGTTAAAGCACGAACGTATATTGCAAGGGGAGAAAATGGTGGAGTTTTTTTTTAATGGAGAGGATTTAAGATAATTTCCTATTTTCTTTTGTTGTTACCTTCACTTAAGAATTTGTAATGCAACATTTATTTTGGATTTTCGGCTAATTTTCGAAAAATTAAACTTCATTTCGAAATAATACGATTTATGTACTACATAAAACACATGGGATGAATGAAGTGGGAAATGTTTTAAATCGTAGAAGCATACTCACACAAAGAACTTAATGCGTAATTTACTTGCACTCTAGCGAGATTAATAAGTGTACAACCGAAAAAAAATATTTATCTAATAGAAAATATGAATGGTTTTTGACAACTGTTTATTTAAAATGATTCAACTCATTAAATATAATCTCAAATAAAATTAAAACAAAAATACTCCATTAAGGTGACACAGCACGATTCAAAAAACGTCAAAAATTGAACAGTATGAAAACAAATTTGTTTTTTTGCTAATGACCACACGATGGAAAGGAAAGCTTCAATTTTGTAATGTTATATAAGGAATTAGTGTGGATTAGTTCGGTGAATAAGAAAACAAGGTAATATTAGTATTGCCAAATAAAATTATTCATTCATATGTACTCATGAAGTTATATTTGTTGCAAAATATACAATCATACTTGTGAATTAATTGTATTCTAAGAAGCGAACAATATAGGTTTATGGTAGCTGAAATATGTTGTAAATATTTTAGATTCAAATTTATTTAAATAAATTTTAGATATTTAAATATCAACGTTATCTATCTGTCAAGCGTTGTCATGTACTTCGTCGTGTTTTTATTTTGGATCATTTGGCATAATTAAATTGAATTTTGATTTTTAAAAAAACAGGCACCACATAAAAATTTTCAATTAAAAAATAAGCGCGATTCGCCAATTCGAGCACCATTTCCAACTAAAACCGAGAAACGAAACTCGCCCAAACTCCTCTTCATTTAAGTTGACTCTTCAGCAAAACGCGCTTGACGAAGTTATCTCTTGAAAATTAAACAAAAAATCAAATTTAATTTTTTAGCCTAAAAATTATCTTTTGTATACTTTTCTATAATCTCATAAAATATAAACGCTCTAAGTTGGAAAAATGCAGAGTCACGATAACTTTCGTTTGTATTCATATCCAAAGGACGAATGAAAGCAGGCTTATTTCATAAAGATAAAACAACTATTTTGTATTCATTTCAAAGACTTTTTCTATCTCGCCAAATGCTGTAATATTTTTCGAACTATTGCTAACAATACACGGAACAAAAGTTGGTATGCATTTTGGAATCAAAGCAACGCTTATTTTTTTTTTTTTTAAAATAGTTGAATTTATACATTTTTTTAAGGAATTTTCAGTAAGCATTCATAAAAAGAAGCATTTTTTTTATGAATATCAATCATGTTGTCAGAAAAACCAAAACCAGCTTTGGGTATGCATATTTTGACGTACTTGTAAATCAAATATCATATGTGTATGTCAATTTTTGCAGAAGGAGTAACATTTTAAAATCACTTCATAAATCAAGTTAATTACTAAAAAAAATAAAGATTAGCTTTTTTATGATATTTTGAGCACAAAATCTGTTTAACATAATACATATACATGGGGACAAGAAAAAAAAAATTTGGAAATCATTAAACTAAAAAAAGTTGTGTAAATTGTACCAGTCCCATCAAACATCTAAATTTCAAATAAACGGAATTAATATTTAAATAGAACTACCTCACAAAAGGAATTGTAATGTATAAAAGTAGTGCATTATGTTCAGAACTGTAAATGTCTTTTAATATCTCGAATTGCCGTAAAATACGGCGCATAGCGCGCCCCTATACTTTCGAGTTGCAGTTCGCCGTACAACGCGCCCCTCCGTTTGCATGAAGACACCTGAAATGTACGTGCAGGGTTGTAGTTTTGCCGCCCCGGACAAAAATGGCCGCCCCAAAGCAAAAAATTATAAATAAAAAAGATGAATTGTTCACAAATTGAATAATTTTTGCGAACAAAAAGGCAGCATAACAATTATACATATTATTTTAAGTTTTAAAAAATAATTCGAAATTGTAAGAACATAATATTACCTGTCATTATTTGAAGTGAGTAAAATGTAAGAAAAGAAATCGCCAATTTCTTCGTCTACTGATGGTGGGGATCACTGACGTTATATTTTAACTTCTAGTGATTGCACTCGAGACTAAAATAAAGCATCTCATGAGGTCTAATGACCCTTGTCCCCTTTTAGATAGCTGAAACCGGACATCGTATGAGTGAAAGGAATCCCCGTTGTGATCCCACTCCGGACTGGGGAGAAAGTTACTTGTGAAAGATGTGTAAACATATCAAATTTCATGTACTTCCTGCCGCCTCGAACCTGTGGCCGCAGTAGCCGAGTGGTCTAGGCATCGGATCGTGGCTAGCATGTCTTGAGTTCGATCCCAGTACTGCTGAAGACCCGCCGTGTAGGGGAGCGTTGCTCGTAAAATCTGTCGAGAGATCAAACATCCTCCCGTGGTGTGGTGTGGTAGTTAGGAGAGGGGGTGCCAGCTCAGGTGTCGTCCGCGTCACTTGACCATGGTTCAGAATTACGCGGACCGTCCCCCAAAGCCCTCGTGTAGCTGAACAGTGGGACGTTAATATTCAGTCACTCACCCGCCTCGAACTCTTCAAGTGTCAACAGAAAATGAAAACTGGAACCGCCTCTCACCCAAGAGAGTGCAGAGGGCCGTCCGTGTGAAACACTCGAAAAGATGTGTTGTTTGCCTCCTCCTTCACAAATAACATATTCCACAGAATTGAAATACTCAATAGTTTGAATAAGCTGTATCTAACTGTAAAACACTCACACTACTCATCAGTTCTCCCCAATCGTCACACGTTCATCTGTATTGGAGATTTTCATTGTTCATAATATCTTTGTGAGTAGACTCGAATGTTCTTACCCTACATGCTTTTATATTTGTTTTAGCCTTGCACATTTTTCATTCCAGTGTAGTATTTTGAAACTGAAATTCCGGTTTTAACAAGTTGTTGTTATTTTGAGCAGTATTGTCCAGCAGCGTAAGGTACACGCCTTCAACCTCAGCACCACCCGGGGAGGGGGGCAGGATTCTAGGGGCCCAAAGCCTGACTGACACCAAGTACGTATTTAATCAATTTATAAGATATTAAAGGCAAATCATGACTTTGCAGGGGGGAGGGGACCCTAATATTCTGTTACGCCACTGGTATAGTCTGTTATTTAGAGCAGTATTTTTGAAATGAAAATACAAGTTGGAGGTACGAAAATTTACCTTTTTGAACGTCTGTAAAAAATATGAACAATTAAATTTTCGTTCAAAAATGTCTGAATATAGGACGTTTTTTTGTTTTCAGGGGAAATGGTTTGTAGCTCTAAGCCTTTTCTGGTGGTTCCCTTGGGCATTCCGCCCAAAACCCTAAGCTTCAAAGGGCAATGTGAATTATAAGTCAATCCCCCCCCCCCCCGAGAAAAAGGTGCAAATATCGCAAATACGAATTCTTTCTATTTTCTGAAAGAAAGTCAAGTTATTAAAAACTTTGCGTTGAATCTATAGAGTAACTCATCTGTAACTTCTGTCAAGAAATACACAATTTTCTTCTGAAGATTTTACCATCTCGCTGTACAAATCGATGAAATTCCTTTGGCGAAATAAGTTTAGGATTTTATTTACTAACAAAATTCTTTTGGTTCTGTAAAGGCGTTCTGAACTCCTTGTATTTGAATAATAGTTATCCGATGAATTGTGTGGAAATAGAAAATGACAAAACATATGATTCCTGCAAAAAAAAAAGTTTTTAAAACTCCTAATTTTTTCTTTTTCTTTGTCAATAATTCTGACGTTAAGCAAGAATTTCAAAGAAAAAAAAAGATTTCTTATGTATTTTATATTATTCCAAATGATTTTTTTAGTAAAAAAATATTTAACAGAAAAATATGTTTTTCGAAGGATAAATTTTATCAATGGGATTTTTATTGCATTTATTTTAGTAAAATTTTCATTGCTAAATGCAATTTTTAGTTTTTGTTCGATAAGAATTTGGAAGAACACCATAAAAGAATCATCAGAATTAAATGAAATTTAATGCACAAACGATTTGTATTAGTACAAATAAATGACGAAATTTTCAAAGAAAAAAAAACGATATTATGTTTTTGAAATCAGTATTTGGTGTAACCACCACGCGCTGTAATAAGTGCTGCTATACGACGTGGCATGGAGTCAAACAGATTTTGAATGTCTGCTTGTGTAAGAAAATTCCATATTGCTTTTATGCGCAGCAAAAGTTCATCTTTTGAAGCTTCAGGACGCGGATCACGAGCGAGACGCCGACCAACCAAATCCCAAACGGGCTCAATAGGCGATATATCTGGGGAATAAGCAGGCTCAGGAAGAAGTAGAATGTATTGGGCTGAACAGAAGTCTCAATCAGTCTTTGCAACATGTGGGCGTGCATTATCCTGCTGAAAGATAGCTCCAGGGATGCCTTGAAGGAAGGGAACGACTTCGGGCTGTAGAACTTCACGGACGTACCTGTTGCTATTGAGATTACCCTCAATTCGTAGCAAATTGGATCGTCCATGATACGAAATCTCACCCCAAAACTTAACTCCGAGTGTTAGGCCACTATGTCGTTCGATAACGCACTCTGGAAGGCAGCGTTCACCGGCATAGCGTCGTGATTCATCTGAAAAGACGGTGCCAATCTGTTTGCCAGGCTCAGTGATCCTGAGCCCATTGAAGACGCAGCCGTCAATGGTTTGCCGTGACTGTATAAAGACACCCTTGCACGCAATCCACGGTGCAGCAGACGTCAACGAATTGACGAAACCGACATTAGTCAACACCTCCTAGATAAGAAGGCATGGACACTGATTTGTGACATCACAACATGGGAAATGTTCGCTATCGTATCCGTGGCTGCGGAACTCATCTGATGCATTTTTACATATTTCGAAAACTTTTTGTTATTAAATTAAACACACAGATTGCAAATTAAAAAAAGGTATTAGTAAATTAATCATTAAATTGTGTCTCGACTTTTTAAATAACAATTGCGTGATTCATCAATGTACAATGATCAACTTCGAATGTATTTCAATGAGCATAAACTTTTAATGCAACAAATTATAAGTACTTTTATATTTTTATTGGCATTTTTTTTTACAAAACTATGTTTATTTCTTCATCGTTTATTTCAGAATAGTTACAAAATTTGATTAAAATTAGAAATAGTTTTCAAAACAAAAATGACACAAATTTAAAAACATAATAACTTTATTGGTATCAAAAACAGTTACAACATAAAAAAATACCATTAAATAAGTCTAAAAAACATTTTTAGACAAAAATCTATACATATGTATAATTATAGGTACATACAAGAAAATAAATAAATACATAAAATTAAAATACAAAATTTGATTAGCTGTTTATGTTAGCTACTTTTATTTTGCTTAAAATTTTTAATCTTTTCCCCCTTAACAGAAGCTATTTAATAATGCTTCTATTTAACAAATATTTTAAAACGTATTGGTATCATGCACAGTAAAAAAAATCACTCTATAATAAAATCATTAAATTTTAACTTCAAATAAGCTTGAAAAATAATCTTTATTTATAAATCCATATATATATATAATTGTAGTTACATACATGGAAATAAATACACTCAAGTCCATAAATTAAGGATAATGAAGTTCAGGCAAAGAAAGAGACAGAAGCAAAACAAATTTGACTTATTTGTAAAGTCTATTTATTAAACAAAAGGTAAAGAGCAAAAAAGATGCTGTATGTTTGGCATAATTAATAAAAATTGCGATTTTTACTCCCTGGAGCGAATTTCAAAAAAGAACCTATTTACAAAAAACAGTATAACATGGTTAGTATGATGGTTAATACGGAGTATGTCTCCCGGACGATGCAATACAGGCCTTACAACGCCTACGCATGCTGAGTATCAAATTATCAATCTGATCTTGGGGAATATTACACCACTCATCAAGCAATGCCCTCCGAAGTTCCGGTAGACAGGTGGGAGGGGGTTGACGGGCTGCAATTCGTCAGCCAAGCGTATCCCACACATGCTCTATTGGATTCAAGTCCGGTGAGTATGCTGGCCAATCCATACGGGTGATATCCTCCGATTGAAGGCATTCGTCTACAATGTTTGCACGGTGAGGACGGGCTTTGTCATCCATAAATAGAAATTCAGCACCCATGGCGCCCCGAAACATGTTGTTCCAGAATGACATCCCGATAGATGTGGCCTGTTATCGTTACACTCTGAACATGTAGGTCAGTTCTGGAACCAAGAATAATTCCTCCCCAAACGAGCCTTCCTGCACCACCGTAACGGTATCGTTCAATGGTGTTCTCTTGGTGGTAACGGGTACCTGGCGTTCTTCATATGAAAGTCCGGCGAGAATCAGATTGCAAACTCAACCTGGACTCGGAAAACATCACACAAGACCACTGTTGCGGTGTCCACAATGCATGCTCTCTACTCCAGGTTAATCGCAGGCGACAGTGAGTTACGGTAAGGGGAACACATCTGACAGGCCTATGAGCATATAGACCAATGTGCCCTTAGCGTCTGTGCACGGTCTGCCTTGAAACTGTCGTACCGGTAGCTGAAGAGAGCTGACGAGAGAGGTCTGATGCTGTGCTCCGTCTGTTTCTTTTGGCAGTAACTACCAAATACCGGTCCTCATTCGGCGTTGTAACTCGGGGGCGACCTGTGCTGTAACATCTAACTCACATTACCATAATCTTGGAATCGTTGCCAAAGCCTGGAGATGACACTCTGGGCGATTCCAAGTTCCTCGGATACTTCTAGCTGGGTACGTCCACATTCCAGTCGTCCGATAATTCTACCACGTAAAAAATCATCCAAATGCTTCCTTTGTGCCATAACTATGCGGTTATTGCACTGAAAGGCTTTTAAAGCGCTTGTGAACAATTTTACTGCTTTGCCACCATTCCTTATATACCCCTCTCTTACACTCTCGTCATTGTGACGTACTATCCGCACCATCTGGTGGTTTCCTGAAATTTGCATATTCTTCTTTAAGATGTGTGTGATAATTCGACAGGTGAAATTTTTTTTTAGAGTTCAATTTCTGTGTGATTCTGAATTATCCTTAATTTATGGACATGAGTGTACAATTCTTACTAAAGAAAAATGTATCACTTACCTGATTCTTCATTTTTGAATCCTTGGATGTAAAGTTCGATTACATTCTAGCGTGTAAATACTGCAACTTTTAATAAGGAGTGTTCTTTGTATGAAGCAAAAATGGTTTCATGAAAAGGAAATAAAAAACTTATACATTCCATTATGCTTCATTTGATTGAATACTCATAAATCTATCATCAAATGCTCTTGTTTAAAATGCTCTCTATGCTTTTCCAAGGATTGTAATACTATTTTACTTGAAAAAAGCATAACAGATGTACGTTATTTACGACTTTGCTAAATGAAATTGAAACACATAGGAGAGGAGGGGGGGGGACTAAATACGCCAATAATTTTCTCTGCTCCTTCTTAAAAAGTAAATCATGTCTCCCCCCCCCTTCCCTAATGCTAATGTAATGTATACAGTAATAATAACAGTGTTGAAATTTTTATATCTTCCTAGCATTTTATCGCATTCTCCGTTTGACTGTTTTATTTGTTAGTAATTAAGGTTTTAAAAGAAAACCCACTAAAGAAAAAGTATCTCTCGTTGCCTGGATTACAGCAAATGAAAAATAAAGTTTTTTGATTTGGCTATAGGTTTAAAGATATGTAATGAGCGTATGAAAGTTTTGATGATGAATGACGTTTGATCGCTGATTGGAAAATCGCTTATAAATTCGATTTCGAAAAATGTGAAGCAAACTTAAGAGAAAATCTACGTTCATGGCGTCAGATAGGCTTTGCCCCCCCCCCCCGCAGTGCGGGGGTGCACGTTACGCCACTGGGCAAACCCATTTAACGAAGGGGTTAAGAGATAAATTTAAAAAGAGATTCAACTCTGGGAATGTTTTGTTTTAATTTTCAGTCTATTAGAATCATGTTTTGATTTTGAAAGAAAAGCTTACTTATATATATATAATTGTTCAAAATGAATTTTGTTCTTTTCATATACTTAATCCAAGGAAATAATTTTACTAGTGCTAAATGTGAACGGTAATAAATACACTGGTGTTTAAAAACACTTAATCATTATTTTTTCTGAAGAGAAAAGTGCTCAACTTTTTACTTCCTGTCTTCAATGGGAGGAAGTTCCTCAAGAACAAAAGCGAAAGATAAGGTGTGTGTGTGATAGTCAAAATCCTAGCATCCATAAATCTTCGTTCGTTAATAGAAAACTCTAGGTGTATTTCGAATTTTCTACAATGTTGTTTAATTTTCGCTTAAAAATGAAATTTTTAACGAGCTGGATGCTTAAAATACAAAAATTGAATAATTTCATTTGTTTTGTTCTAATCTTGCAGAAAATTTAAAATTTAAAATACAAAAAAATGTCAAGTTAAGCGAGATGCTTTGTGTATTTGGCGACTTAAAGTGACCTTTCGGATCTTATACTCGTAATTTCTCCTGATAGAGCTATTTTTTGATTGATGCAATTCTAAAGCTGTTCGGAAGCTTTATAAAGGCGGAAAAATTCTTATTTCATTAAGAAACAAAGAAGACGCCTGAGTTTGTACCTTATTTTGCACTAACCTATTAGGTGGCACTGTTGCAGTGAGTGATTGCTATTTCGGAAAAACCTTTTGCCAACATTCCGTATATTCTTTTCATGTTATCTGTATAGACTTCATGAAATGTTCTCGTCTGATTTGTTTACTATGTAAAATATTCTATTCATTGCGAAATATTCTTGTCTCCTGTGAAGCATACCTTCAACGATCCCCAATCGCAAATTTTTAGGGTTATTACGCGTTCGGAACCTTGATTTTGCGAAAGCACATAAATGAATAATATTTTTTGACATTTAGTGTCAATTGAATTAGAATATACATATAAAACTGTTTTAAGACTATTATTACTACAAGAAAATTGTTTACACGCAATTTTTTTTACATGAAATTACAAAAAATGAAGACTGGCATATTTTAAAAAAATTCTCCACTTATGGAAAGGGCTTATAATATTTTTCCTATATATATATCTTATATAGAGTCTGAACTAGGATTTTTGAAAAATAAAATTTAGGAGTGATTTATATTTATAGTTTATGTATGGGAGTAGAGAAATTTTAACAAAAAATACCGGTAATTATTTCATTGGATCATAATTTTGAAAATAATGGGAATTTTTCAAAAATCCTAGTTCAGGCTTTGTATAGAAATCGTATCCATATAAAGCTAAATTATTATTGAACCGTTTTTCATAAAAGGAGAATAATTTGAAAATGACATTCTTTCTTAATATTTTAACAAAAAATTATATGTAAGAATTTTCTTTTGTTATTTTGTTCTTAAAACAAATTTATGTACATTTTAATCTAACTGATACTTAATACCAAAAAAGCTATTCATTTATACGTTTTTTCAAAATCATGGTTCTGAACGTACTCGGTCACCTTAGAGGAATTGCCAGAGATTTTCAACGTCTCTGTAATGAATACTGATAGCTAGAATTAATGAAAATTTTTTAGATTGATCGAACTTAAAATACTTCGCAGATTACTTGATAAATTGCATTTAAAATAAGAATTTAGCGATTTGCTGATGATAGTTTGATATTCAAAGTACCATCAGCAAATCGCAAATTCTCTTTTACATGTAAATTTATTTCGGTTTTATAGTTTTAGTTATTTTTAGCTATCTATAAAGTGAGTTTCACATTTGGATGCTGATATTAAGGGGATAACAGTAATCTATAACAAATTTATTGCTGTTAATTTATTGTTACTTCTTTAAACTTAGAAAAAATAATGCATTCAGAGTTAAAATAGATTGATGATTTCTTTCTAAATAACGCAAAATTTTTTTTTATGGTAATATTTCAAGCAGCAAATTAATTATTTTTAGTGTAGTACAGTTTTTATCTTATATCTACCGAGAATGTATTGCTGAAAGAATTTTATTTTTCACCTCTATTTATAATATTTATTGTTCTAGAGAAATAAAAATGATCAAAAATAAGAATTTTAAGGAAACATTTCATAAGAAATTCAGCATATTCTGTATCATTCAAGAAATCAAACAGTCAATTAATTATAACATGCTAAATTATTCATATATATTATATATTTAATAATCGTAATAAATTCTCTCGTTCACTTATAAATTATTTTTTATTTCTCAATTTTTAACTAACTTAATTCTTTTCTGCATGTTTTCTTCGAGGAGAGCGTCATTTTTAAGGTAATGTTTGACGTCAGAATGAAAACGCACACTCTGTTTGCTTCATAACATCTTTAAAATTTGGTCAACCTTTGTTTATGTATTTGGAAGTTTTATTTACGATTTCGTGGAATATCCTCGAAATATGAAATTATCTGTTTATTGTGGCAACTGACTCATATTGATTGTTGTGATATGAATGTTGATGATAAGGTGCCGACTCAAATGTCAACCTGGTCATCTAACCCCAGTTGGGAAAGGTGATTGCATTTCGTAGATAGATGCCGCAACGTCATTTCGATTCAGAATGCAAATACTTCTTAGAAGAATGCGTTAAATTTACGATAAATGCAATCGCGTCTTCTCCTAAAAATTCAAAACTGTGTGTGTGACTTTTACTTGCTGTTCTAGTAAGATTTAGATAACATTTCAAACTTAATAATTTTGTATAGATGCTCTAGTATTAAGATTCTTCAAAACAATTTTCAAAATAAAAAGAAAAGGTTTTTAGTGTACATATGCTTCTATATCAAGTGCATTTTGATTTCTTATGGGGGTTACTCTAGTTCGCAAATGTGTATGCATTTTTAAAAAAATTTTTGTGGAAAGGGAAAAGTTGCCGATAGCGAGGTGCACGAACTGATTGGCTGGAAACTTGCATTTATCACGTGACTTCGACTTTTTCTTAATTATCGTGTATTAATTTCTGAAAGAAACAGGGTTATGGGACAAAAGAGGATGCTCAAAATTAACCCTAAGTGTTTTAAAATTATCCGATGAATAATTAAAAATTATCTGATGGAGTGTGTTTTAAAATTTCTACGCAGTTACACTTTCTTCCTTCAATTCTCTTAATATTCTAAAACCTTTTCGTAAATATCAAGTGAAGACCATTTTAAAATACTTGCCTATTATTTCCAAATCTCGAAAAGTTAACAGGGAAACCATTTCCCGCAGAAATAGCCTGAATTAATTTTGCCACTAATCTACTTTTGACCAGAATTCTTTTTTTTTTTAAATCTAAAATCGTAAAAACTCATATGAAGGGGTCGACAGACTGAATTGTTTTCACCAGATATTTTTTATTTAAATTTAAATAAATCAGGAAATTTTTGTAAAAAACATGTTGTGCCTCAATCAAATTGCTGAGTTCGCCCAGACAATGATTCGAAACTTGACCTACTTTATTCTTTAATGCTAGTCCATTTGTATTTTTTGGAATGCTGCACTAAATATATCCTTGCTGCAGCTGGTCGTGTATGCGGAAGTCTTACCTTATACAGCTTCCTAGGCGACCCAGTACGAAGGATGGTCCCGTTTCCATGGTTACCGACATTTTCATAGACAAAATGGCTGCCAAAATCCCGCCTTCAGAACGTGGCAAATTTCGCCATTGGAATAGAAATGGTTTCCGAATGAGGTAAATTGTGTGGATCATTGGTAGGAATTTCTTCCGGATCCTCATTCTGGAACACGAATTTGGTGTTTTTGTGGAAGAATCCACCTTAAATATTTTCTTAATTATATTTGTTGGCTGCTACAAATTGTGTAGTACACAGCAGAATAATAATATTTCGGCAACAATTTTTGCTTTCCGAATAACCTGAAATTTTCAAGTGATGTAAATGTTTTTAGTTTGTGTGGGGAACTAAACATGGATTCAAAAAAATTTTCGTATCTTACTATAAAAAAGTCGCAGATATTGTATCCCACACACACACAGTATTATTTTACATATAAACTTTTATGTTTGTACATTTGTTTTGGAACGTATACAAATCCACACCGCTGACCGTTTCGGTGCAAAAAAAACTTAGCTCCGCTGATGTTTCAAAGGAACCATAAGCATATTTCAGCTGAAATTTTTTTTTAAAATTTATCTTTAGCGAATATTTTTTGAAGACTCCTTTGCTTAAGGAAGCGTTTGTGTGCGTGCGTGCGAAATCAACAACTGTTGTGATATGCGGCCAGTAGTGAAAAACCGTTCTGACTCATGTTTTTCAAATTACTGCCTCCGGCCAACATCTTTTGATTTGGCAAGTTTTAATGGGACAGATTTTTCTCAAATCAACCTCCAAGGAGAATTAACTAGAGGTGGTTATAGGCGAAAACTCCTGTTTTTGAACTTTTAAATCTGCAGAATTTAAAATTGAGGGAATATGTTTCTTTTGCGGAAATTCTCTTCCAAGAGGTGGGGTTACGGAGACTTAAAAGATAAATATATTCCGTTTTAGAAATGCAAGTACTGTTCTTTTAATATCCAGAGGGGAGGGCTATAAAAATGTTTTTGAATACAATGGAAAGGTTAACGCTAACTTTCACGCGTTTAGAAAGCCTTCCAAACTATAGGTACAGCTGTTAGAAAGGTTAGGGGTGGCAGCCCTAGGAAAGCAACTGCAGCGGAAGACCGGTGTACACTCATTGCCATGAAAATTCGCGCACCAAGAAAAAGTCATCAAAATGAGACGAAATTTTACATATGTAAATACTACTTTGATATAAGTAAGTGGTTAGAAAATCAAAGAAAAAGGATAATTTATTTCAGAAAAATGTACAAATGAACGAAAGTTTTAGTACTCTGTTAGACTCCATCTAGCGCGAATGCACGATGCGCTACGAGGGGCATTGAGGCATACAAGTTCTGTATGATGTCCTGAGACATTTCGTTCCACGGTTTGAAACGAGCCCAAATCCCTTCCACCCTGTGACCCAGCTAAAGGTGTGGAAGGAATTAAAGGATCATTTGACATGATAAATTCCAATTATTTTATTTATCACTATAATCGACTCAAACGCAAATAACTCTGTAAATAGGATAATTCAGTCAAGCAACAGAGGGAAGAGACGAGATTCGCGTTTGTTGAGAATATGTTCTATAATGCGGCTCTTCTCCTTAATATTACTTTACACAGAGCTTAAGTATTTGATGTCCGCCTAAACATCAATTTAATATAAGGTAACAGTACCTGAACTTATGCAGTCTTCTAGTTAATCCAACTTAACTTTAACACTTCTTGGTTATAATCTTTTACAAGGACCTTAAACCTATTCTGGTAAACTTCACCTTGTCTATCTTGATAATAAAGTATTGATAATAATTGATAATAAAAATTTCGTTTTTGCTCTGTTAGATTTTGATTGGAAATTTGGCTTGCATGTTTATTTTACGGAGTGGACGGAAAATTAAAATTGTATTAGAAGTTCTTTTTTTTTTATAAAGAGGCAAAAGTTACAGGTATAAGTATATATTTCAATACAATCGAATTCTTAATGCTAGGACTTGGGTATCAATTATTTATATCTATATACATATATATAACAGCATAATACCCAGCAAAGTAAGTGGCTAACGGCTAGTACGAGTATATGCATAATTAAATGATTTAACATATATTTCTAACTTTAAAATTTAATTGAGTTATTAATGATTTACTAATAAGAATATTTAACATCGGGATGTACAAGGACTCAGACTTTCATCCCTTCATTGGGTCGATAAATAAGTACTACCAAGCTTACTTGGGAACTAAACACCGGGCGTTTCGCGTCAGATTGACCACCTGACCGGAACATCTGCCCATGCACCTCAGTGTCAAATATCATGAAAAATGAGATGGGTAAAATAGACCTTGGTGCTCTATGGACTTTTGCGTCATGAGTTTAGTTAAATAATAATATTAAATGATTAATTTCATGTATCAGTTACTTAATGATTTCAAATATAATTTTACTATTTAAAAAAGGACAACGTCGTGACTGTAATAGGAACATTCTTTCAAACGTTTAAAAAACATATAAACACACTTCATTCACTTGAGCGTTTTTTAATGAAACTACTGATGTTTTATTTTAGAGAACTTATTTTGTATACATATTTTCGCAAAACTTTTCTTCTTGCCGTTGTGTTTGTATTTCTATGCCGAAAGGACGCATGCATAAATGAAACAAAGGTCCCCCATTTTAAGGTCAAATTATACACACACACAGAAGAGGGGGAAAAAAACTAACTAGAAAAAATATTTATGCCAATTTTTGTGTGATTTCTCTGTGTTATTAACTGTGTTATCGATCTCGGTTATTAACGAAAGAATAATTATTTTTCATCTGTTCATACTATCTGAAGACTTTTTTTAGCTATGCAATACAAAATCAACAAACACTTGTTTAAATATGTCATGTTTTAGGGATTTAAAAATAGATTTTTAGTTTTTGGACCTACGATTGAAACCAAACTGTGTTATTAAATAAGGGTGAAGGAATCATAGACATAAACTTCCTCTCTTGAGACAAGGTGACCGAAAGGTCATGGTCACGGACGAGTCATGACTCCTGGGACCACTGAAGACTCACCCAGCAGAGGGGCTGATCTAACGTTGCTCAAAATTCCCCTTAGTGTAGGGTGGATGGAGGATACTTGATCCAAGTTCAAAGGGATGAGGTTCATCGCGATTGTGGCCACCGTGTTGACTTCGCGGTGTAACATTACTTAACTATCAAATGCGTGAGGGACAAAAGCAATGTCCAGTGAAACATCGAATACAAATTCTGAGAACCACCGACTTAGACAGGAGTGCTGTGCCTTATTATTTTTTTTTTTACCTTGAAAGATTATTTCATCTTTAGTGGTTGTCACGCCAAAATGCGCTTATTCTACTCTTCTACTACCCTTAAAATTAAATTACATTTGAAAGTGATTTTTTTTTTTTTTTTTTTTTTTTTTTGCTATCGGAAAAAGCTTTTAACAAACTAGAACTGAAATTTTTTCCTTCTTTTTTTGGTTTAATTTCCTTGTTGTTTCTTGAAATAGGGAGGTATAGATAAACAATGAACTTCTACTTGTTTTTTTAATCTTATTTAAAACTTCATTGATGGTTGACATTTATTTTCTCTTTTATGGCTGCATTTCTATAAAGTTAAAAGGGCTCGTGCAGATACTAGTTTTGGAACAGCTAAGTTGTAAGTTAAGAATACACCACCCCGTTTGATCTATTTATTATTACTGAATATTTTAATGAGTCTCCATATTCTTATGCAAAATACCAAATTTTATATGCCGATTACCAATATTGAAACTTTTGTAAAATCAAAAGTTTTATATTTACTTCATAATAAATCTTATTTTATCTTATAAATGTCGAAATTTCAGTGCAACTTGAATTAGAAATAAGAAACTATAATATGATATTTTGAGTAAATTTAGGGTTTTTTCCTTTCTTTTACTCAAATAAAAAAAAAGATATTTGAAGAATTATTTTCTCTAATTTTTCTCATTTTCTTTCATTGGCTTTCATTCTAACTGAACTGATAATCTACCTATATATAGATAAATGGATGTTTGTATGTATGAAATCTCTTCACACTCCAACATCTTTCAACCGATCACTATGAAAGTTGGAGTCTGTATGTATTTTTTTTGTAGAGAAGGTTTTTGTGCTATCTTTTTTGTTGAAGCTCCCCACCAGGTGGCGCTACAGCAAAGAAACTTCTGCGCCGTTCAATCAATTACCGCGTTGCCAACGTGGTCGCCAAAAATGATGCCAACTTAGCTCTATCAACAACATTTCGCTTAGGTTTCCATTGAATCTTCATTATAATGTAAGGAACAGCGTTGCTTGCGAATATTATAATTTTAACATAAAATAAATACAACACATAAGTAATATTAACGTATTACACATCCAGATATAAATTATTTACACTTTTTTAAGCGTTCGTCATGCAAAATTTGTGTTACTTTTGCTCAGCAGAGATTAGCTTAGGAAGGTGTTTTCAAAAATCAACCCACAAAAGAGTTATGGGGTATTATGGTTTTAAAAGAAAAATTCCTTTTTATCAGCTATTAGATCTACAGACTAAAAATTTAACAAAGTTTTTTTTTTTTTTTTTTTTTTTGTTCAGCTGAAATATCGAAAAACCTTTTTTGTTTTGTTTTAATTTGCAACTAACGTAAACTTAACTGATTAAAAACTTCTTTGTCCTTCAATCTTTATTGTTTAATTTTTCATTTCACCCGTGCGAACGGGTATACCAGCTAGCATATATATATATATAATCTTTAATTTGATTTACATATGCATTAATTATTTGATTTTAAATCATTTGCTTAAAGTGATGCAAAAGAAAAAGTAAGTTGAAATAAAGTCATTCAAATATCGAGAATTATAGTAAAAAAATGCCTAAATAGAATTCAAAGTAAATATTATGTCTGCACTTGCACAGTTTTGAAATTTCAGTTTCCTTCAATATTCGCCATGGTTTTCTTCGATATCATGAAACATTTGGTCTGTGCTCGAGACCACTTTTTCCTTTTTTCAACAAGAAATTGATGAAGCAATTTTAGCCTATTTTACCGAATTAGGTAATCTTCAGTAAATACTTACTCTCTTAATGCTGTCTTTGCTTTAAAAATTTTCAAGTAGAAAAAAAAAGTTCGAAAATTAAATGACATTGTGTGTGACACATATATTCATTTACTATAAGATGTGTGGTAACCTCTGGTTACCCCTTACATACGAACCCTCCTGTCTATCTGTAAACCCGGCTAGATGTGTAGGAGGAACTAAATAATCCACAGACATTATTCCAATCTAATTTGATTTATTAATTCTTGTTATGATTATAAAACAGACACAACACAATTATAATTAAGGTATATAAACAATGGTAGAGTGCAGAGGTGAGATACTGAAATGCAGGGTTAATATTACAGAACCTCACTGAATCTAAGACAGCTTAAATTCGCTCATTTACAACTACGTGGCACACTAATAATCAGCTTTTACCTAATCAAGTTACGATACCTGAATCCTTAATGCTTCGGATCCTTCACGATAAACTTCAGGCACTTTCTTTAGCTTGATCAAATGACGATGGCTCCACGCTCTGTAATCTTTAATTCCACTGCTTTTCAATCTTCACTAACCACTTCTACTTGCGTACATCAAACGTATCAACTTCAGCTTGTCAACAACTACGTGTTAACAGATCACTTGCTTCACTTTACTTCACTTCACTTAACTTGACCTCTGATTTCACTCTCTTTCAACTCGCGATACAATATTCCACATTTATACAATACAATATTCCACATTTACGTAAATCACATTTGGTTCCTCGAGGAAGGTTGGTTGAAATAATTATTTTGTTTTAAAGAAAAAAGAAGAAATTAGTAGAAACGTGTATAGATCTGTCACAGATGTCTTTAAAATTTAGAAATATCTCGTAAATAAATCATTTTTCCCCTAAAAATAATAAAAAGGTAAAATATCAATTTGGCATCCCAATATAGCTGCTGAAGTATGAGACATTTCTTTTCAAAGAGAAAGGGGATTGATTTGTAAAAACTGAGTTATGATAGGATTTTAATAAATATTTGGTGTATACCCATGAAGTGGAAAGTAAAGTGTAAGTCCATTTTATATTATAAGGAGATATTTACCACATTCAAATAATTATATTTGTAATTTCATTAACTACGTAAATATATGTTGACAAAACGATGTAAATTTTGAAATTTTTTTTGAGGAACATTTCATAGATATTCGAACAGAAATGAGCGGTATAGTCAAATTGGTATTGGTACTGAAGTCAAGTACAGAAATTAACCTTAAATTATATCTCTTTATGAAAAAAGATGCGTTGAGTTTAAATTTAATTTAATATTAGAGGAAGAGTGCTTCAAATTAATTTTTAAAAAAATTACAAACTTTTTTAAAACTGCTTTTAGTTGTACCTCATTGACCCAACAGGGAATGTTTTAAAGAGATTTGCACTTCAGAGATTTCAATGCGTTATCATTTAATAACTTTGGGACATTTCTTGCTTTTTCCTTTATCATAATGTTAAAAAAATGAAAATATAAATTTTTGACAATATCAACAATAGTAATTTTTTTTCAATAATTAATTCTCGCTCAAATTTACTATTCAAACCCCCGAATAAAGTATTCCAACTGGTGTGAAATGGAAAGAGAAGTTCGAAAGCGCCGTTTGATATAAAGGAAGTAGATGATGATGGGGTTCAAAAAGAAGCGGAAATGAGTTGTCAGAGGAATTCGAACCTGGATTACGCCAATTAAAGCTTCCCGCTGTCGAACGCAGACTCACCCTTTCTTTTTCGCCATGATTCATCTCTGTATGCGCATGATGCACGCCAATGGAAATCGGACCACACGGAGACACTGGGTGCGTGGGTTCCGTTCTGCCTCGGACCAAATTTGTCTTGAATGTACGACCAACCGCAACGAGTAAATGGTTTATTGTTTTTTCTGAAAGAATTCGAATACAAAAAAAATGCCATTTGAACTCTATCTCCCATTTTACAATTTTTATGTCGTATCGTTAAATAAACAAAACAAAAAACAAATATTTTAGACTGCATTATTGGAACGTAATATTCTGATGAATTAGTCAACTTGTTTACGATATCAGTTAGAGCAGTGGTCCCCAACCCCCGGTCCGTGGATCAAATGGTACCGGACCGCCCAAGGAACATTAAATTATTTCAATTTAATTTACAGTGGTGTATTTCTCACGGATTTGTCTGACTTTCAACGGAAAGTACTTTATAATCCATGTTAAATTACTTGATATTTATTTTTAGTGTAACTGTATTTTATTCTGAACACATGTTTAAATACAATTAAATTAAAATTATTAAACCAGAATAATCTAAAACACAAACAACCAACGTCCCATTCTTAGCGGGTGGAGAAAAAATTATCAAACGTTTACTAGTCCGAGGCTATAAAAATGCTGGAGAGAGAACATTAGAACAAACTACATATGGAACTGTTTATTAATCTCATTAATGGTTAGTATAAATAATTGAGGTACAAATTACAATTTTATTGCTGCATTCTATCATTAAAGTCTGTCTAATAATTTCAGGGAATAAACGGTTTATAAGGTCATTCGAATAATAATTCATTGTTTAAAAAATTCCACAAAAAACCTTTTCTACCGAAAAGCTCAAGAAATCGTTAGATGCAAAACTAGAATACTCAGCACTTGCATCAAATCAAAAGACCTGTCGCAGCAAGTGAAGTCTGCGTTAGTGTGTGATCACGTGTGAGATATTAATCTTAACATTTCTTATATTAAGGTGACTAGTTTTTTATAGTGAAAAAGGGGACGATAAACTTAAGAAAACTAAATATATGAAACATTCTATTAATTCAAACAAAAATACACTGTATACTTAATTTTTTAATGTATTTATTTAAATGAGTGTTTTTGCATTGAATGATTTTTTTTGTCATATCATTTTCTAATACACCGGAAATTTTGGATTAAGTACAGTATTTTATATTGAATTTTCCGATAAGTGCTGTAACTAAGGTATCAACATTCAATTTCGATTTATCACCTGCTCCACAATCATTACCAATTGAAAAATCTGTTTCAACTGATGCATTAGTTCCACGGCATTGCAATGTAAATTCAACAAGAATAACTAAAGTTTTATAGGGAATGTGTTCATTTTTTAAATGGTTAAATATTTCCACCCAACTTTTATCAATTTCAATACGTTGTGTTCCCCATTGTTCTGACTTATCCGAATTTAAACATTCATTTAGTATTCTTTAAACTGTCACCCATTCTTATATCTGGCATTTCCTTCAATAAAAACAACACTATATCTGCCTAATTTATTTGCGTTTAAATGACGCTTAACAGTCCGGCCTGGCATCTCTGAATACCAGGGCTGTATCTACCGCCGTATCAATGATCAATGGACCCCCAGCATGTGTAATATTTGAACACTATCAAATAAGTTGGATCAATGCAGTAATTTTTTTTTTCGAAAAAGGACCCCCAAGGAATATTTGTACTTAGGACTAGTTACGCCAATGCTGAATACAGAAAATAACAGATTAATTTTAAAATATTGAAAAGGTGGACAAGTAGGAAAGCACTTTTTGAGGAAGGACAGAACCCATAAGAGAAAGACTGTCCTCTCTAAAGAAGGACGATTGATCACTTTACTTATGATGAAACTGTACGTCTAAGTAAGTTGCATATGGAAAATATTGTTGTTAATTTGCTCATTTTTAATATTCCCACTCATATAGTAATTCCCTTAATTTAGTTGGATTGGAATTGAGCCAACTTTCGTGGATGTGCTGAAGGGGCATAATTTTACATGTGTCTCTCGATGAAAATTTAAACTTGGGGAAAATGACACATAATTAATTGTCTTATAACCCAGAACAGCAGTGGATTTTCAAAGTATTTTTGTGTCGAAAGGAAGTTTAAAGATTACTTTTCCATATAAATAAAGTCCATTATGAGTGAAAACGAGCTTTTGAGAAGATGCAATTTATTGATTCCTGAAGCAATAACGCTTTGAGGGATGACACGATATCAAAATGATGTCCTCTCTAAACATCAAAGGGGGAGTGGGTGAATGTTTGTTAACGTCGCAGAGAAACACGAGGGGCACGAATCTCGTCATTGTGAGCCTAGGTCAAGTAACGAGAACGGCGCCTGAGATGGCATCACCTCTTCACACTGCCACGCCAACAGGAGGACGTTTGAGCCCTACCATAGTGGGTGTTCAGGGACTCGAACTCATGACACGCCGGTCACGAGTCCGGAACCCTAATTACTGGGCAACCCTCTCAATCAAAATGAAGAAATTAACACACATATATTTATAGCGGTCTCACATTCAACTTAAAATTCTGATTGAACTAATCCTATTTTTAATCATTTCTTGGCTTCTTGATGAGTAAAAATAAAATAATAATGAGAATCATAATAAACATTTTTTAAGAGTTTAAATTTTTTTAAAAATTAAGAAATTTTTTATTTCAACTTGTTTTTGATTATTAAGTGGTGAAAATAACTAACACGATCTTAGAAATAAACCTACGCGCAAACTTTAAACTCTCTTGAAAGTTGGATTAAGCCAGTGGTTCTCAAACTGTGGAGCCCGCTCCCTAGGGGGGGGGCATGATAACCCTTCGTGGGGGACGCGAGCATAACAAAAAGTCGAAAATAGAACATTTAAAATAATTATCAATTTACTGAAAGCAAGGAAATAAAATAACTTCTAACACAATAAAAAATAAAATACACATTCACACTGATATAATATACTTATAAATGTATCAGTTCCACGCAGTATATTTGATAATTAATTTATGAATACTACATTATAAACAAATTTAGTAATTACTAGCGACTCTCATAGGCTTGTCATATACAAAATTTAATACTTATCTACAGTAAAAAATGATTGCTCCCCTCGCAAGGTCAGGTCCTGGGCCCCACACATAAGTCGGATCTTTATATAATATATATATATATTCACATTTCCCCCATTTATTTTCTAGTTATGTTTCTTGGAATCTGGTTTCTATCTTTTAGCTATGTAGGTTGTATAATTTTGTCGTATTATTTTATTTCATTTTATTATACCAATATACAAAGATATTTATTGTTTTATATTCATTCCAATATTCTTCATTTGAAATATGCTTTAATATGCAATCGACTTCGACAATTCGAGGTTGAATGGGCCACTAAAAAACTTCGAATTATCATGAGGGCAGGAAAAAACTCCCAAAAAATATACGAAGAGAACTTTTTTTCTTACATATTTAAGTTTGAAACTATATAATAAAACAACAATTGTACATTTGCATGAAATTATTTTAAAGTATTTTTAAAAATCACATGTTATATATGCACAGTATGAATACTATACAGAAGTTAAAAGTCCTGAACTAAAAGAATATATTTATGCATTAAAAACAACTATTGAACGAATACATAATGTACATAATTATTTTTTTTGACGAAAAAATCTGTTATCTTTTTTTGTTTTACGCATTCAATCTAAGTTTGTAAGTAGATTTTTCTAGAATAAATGAAGCTTGAAAAAAAAAAAAAAAAAAAACGTCCGCATCAATATGAATTGGAAGGAAAAAGTTGAGTAATTTGTTTACTGATACTTTAGCTTTTGTCAGAGTTTTCGGAGTGAACTCTAATGGTCATCATAGGGGCTACGTTACAGGGGAGACGATTCAACAGAAAATATATACGCTCCAAACTGTTTGCTACAGGACTCTACATAATAGTGAGTGTTTGAATTATCGAGAGTTTTTTTTAGATGACTTCGAATTATTGCGTGTTGTATTCTGGCCAGCCACAGATTTTACTTCGAAATATTGATTGTACAAAAACGGATTATTTTAGTTCGAAATATCAAGAGTTTTTCTAGGGGCTGAGCATACACTTCGAATTATCGAGAGGTTCGTATTATCGAAGGTTTGAATTAGTGAGAGTCGACTGTTTTTTTAACGGCTCTTTAAAGTTATTTTTCTGATGATTTGATACAGGTAGGACGCAATCTTGGATTCCATATCACTCGACAATAAGCGCTGCTTGGCGCGAAGCACTCGTACATCACATTAGTTTATGTATTTTTTTTATTGAAACAATTTTATATGTGTATTCTAATTCAAATGACAATGACTATTTAAATCATAATAGTAAGATTTATGTTGTACAAATATATTGATGTCAATCCTACGTAGTATTCATTACATTAATCCTTTTGGTTGTCGTCGATCCTGTAAAAATTAGTTAATCACAGAAACTGATTAGTTTAAGAAACTGGTTTTCTAATGAGGTGTCTGTCTCCGTAGGTGTCATGCTGAACATCGATCCGCAGCTGTTTCAGCCCAAGGTCATCCGACTGCAGACGACCCACAACATTGGGCTGCCGGGGCACCACATCGTGAGAACCACACAGTTCAGCAATTCGCAAGTACAACCCCTTTTTTTCTCATCCACCCCTCTCGTTCTGAGTTGTTCGCTAATACTTCGCGATAGTAACTCTCTTTGTCACAAGAACAACTCTCGCCTCTTAGTCTTAACCTGTTTGTTGGTTGCTTTGGTAACGGGATTGAATCCATTTTCATCAAGGGGTGCCTTAAAAATGTTTTCATAGTCCCGTGTTCAACGCTTTTATGACAGTTTAATTTTTTAAGTTAGTTCACCGTTACTTCATGTTGGTCTACCAAAAAAATTGCTCAAAAATCACTCCAATATATATATCTTTTTCCAGTACCCCTTTTCAAAGATCGAACTTTTCCTCGGTGAAAACATCGACGGTAACTGTTCTGAAGTAGATACATATTGATTTTACTCCTTAAATTTATCAGCTTAATTTTCGATTATATTTTGCTGCTTTAAAAACTTAGATAATAAATTTGACTGTACAGCGACCCCTTTTCCTGGAAATCCCTAAACAATAAAGGTAAGAACAAAAGCACGTAACTCTTGACCCGAAAACGGATTCCTTTTCGACTCAGTTGTCGGACGCGTCCACATCAGGTCCACTTAAACATTTCTCTCTAAACTCTCTCATTGTTATCTGTTTTTAAAAGGAATTAAATAGAGAGGAACTTGAAATTAAACTGCCTGAAAATTGAAAACATTAATAATAAGGTACGAAAATAAATGAAACAATCAATAATCCTAACTTAAACATTTTTTAAATCATAGTGAAACAAACATTATACTGATTTCTACTCACATTTGTTATAACCCTTGAGTTTTAAAACTTATCTAGCATTAAAAAAGCTTTTGTCAAATAAAGGTAGAGCTTTTTTTCAGAGCAACCACAAAAATAATTACAATAAAAGAAACTGAATTACATATATCAAAAAGGAAAATCGTAAAATTAGTCATCAAAAAGGGAAAAATCCTTTTTGATGACTTGCTTAAGTGTGTATATATACACACTTAAGCAAGTCATCAAAAAATTTTTTTCGAATGAGATGAAATTGTGTACACACATATATTAAGATCCAATATGCAAATGATTAACTTTTGGCGGACAATGACTGACCAGCTAGAGCTCCAGCGCGTTGTAATGGAGTATCCAGAGAGTGTATAAAACATTCACCCGTGTGAATTCACAAACGGTATGAGCAAATGTCACCATTAACGAACAATTAAACAGAGTAGTCAAATCACAGGATCGTTACACATTTGATGAGCTGTGATGCTACCATTCGATGATGTTGGCGAGAATGGGTGAATCGTGGTCAAAAGAGGAGTGGGTCATCGACAGAGTAAAGATCCAGTCAGCGCTCACAGTCCCTGATGCATCTTTTTAATCGATAAGTAACTGGGACATCAGTGACTGCAATGGCCGGTTTCAATCGACGGTACTTTATGCTGGTCAACTCTTTTTCTGTTACCGCACCTTTAGTGTGCAGAGAAGAGGGAATTTCTTTCACACGCCGACACAGAGTTGACTGAAATGGAGTGCTGGACTCATCGTTGAAATGAAGATGCAGTAAAAATCTTTCTCCATTTTAAATACACAAGTAGCCACGTGTGAAGAGCGTAGATTCCAACTGATCATTTTAGTTGAGTCAACTAATGGAGTGGTGGTGGTGGGGAGAACGTGGTGTCATTCCCCCAATACAACGCCAAACATATTCTTTTGACTTAATCATGCCGGTCACAAAAAACAATAAAAATAAATTATAAATAAATTTTTGGTATTAATTAATAAAATTATTAATAACGAGCACTTAATTAAATTACTTAATTATTGTTACCTTTGGTTGGAATTATTTTTCAAGTTATATGCATAAGATATAATCAATCAAAAAAAAACTCAAGGGAGATGGGGGGTGGTACAGATCTCCTGTACCCCCTCCCCCTTTTTTGTGCTACTGATTCAAAATCTTTGTATTTTATAACTAAACAATAGACAAATTTTCTAGAGTATAACGATTGAAAAAGAAGAAAAAACAATTTTGCCCCCCCCCTTCTATTGTGTGCTACTCTGACCATGTTCTCAAAGATGTGCAATGAAGAGGAGAATCTTGTGTGATATTTTAAGCACTCGAATGCAGAAATCACATTTGGAATAATGCATTGAACTCGATGATTAGGTTAATTGCTGTCAGTTCTCTCGAAAGAGACCTTGCCCACTGACCTTAAGTATTCTATTTTTAGGCCCCGCCTCTTCCACTATCGATTGGTCCGACCATGAGATGAAGGGGAAAAGAAAGCATTTTGCGCAGTACGAAATATTGACGTCAGAATTTTACTTACCACTATATACTCATTCTATAGAGCAATTTAAATTAGTTTTTTTCGCTGGCGACGACTCTAAAGCTTTTTGTACGGTTTATTTATCGAAAAAACAAAATTTAAATCATTCGTACGTATAATTGAATTTTTTAAAAAGATATTTTAAAAGAAATTTGGTGACATAAAAGACACATGAGATATTTACAAAGCATAAAAGTTTATTTCTATTGTATTAAAGTCTTTTAAGATTAGTATTCACGTGATCCATGCCCCTAACAGACGAGAACATAAGTATCTACGAAAAGATTTTAAGATTTATTTTTGGAGGATTTCAAGATAATGGCACGTGGCGATGAAGATCAAATTTAGAAATCTTTCACTCATGTAAAGAATCTGACATTTTAACGTAATCAAAGTACAACGAATTAAAAGGGCAATCCACGTTGTCAGAATGGACGAAGAACCCCCCACTAAAGTCTTCAATGCCCGACCAATTGGCAAACGTAGAAAAGGCAGGTCAAATCTAAGATAGATTGATGGACTAGAAAAATATCTACTAATTTTGAAAACTAAAAAATGGAGAACACTAGCAGGAAGAAGGCTGGCCAGGAAAAGGCTTCTTGAGAAGGCCTACCTAAGCCATCGGGCCACTGAGGAAGGAAAGAGAAGTTAATTATTTACTCGCAATTTTGCTGGTACAGCTGTCTTTTAAATTTCAACTAATTTTTATTTCAAAACAATTTTACACTTTAAGTGGGATGTTGCCCCGGTACTTCCTCCTCATGTTGGTTGAGGTAAGGATCTCGCTGATCGTTAGGGTTCCCGTGGTCACAGCAGGGATGGAGAAGTCACTGAATCGAAACAATTACAATATTCAATGTAACTTACATTTATTAAACTCAATCAAGCTAGAAATGGTTGCGTGATATGCAGACAAGACAAGTTAAAGGGAAGGGATAAACTTTGTTATTTATATGATGTGCAATCCCTCGGCCTCTTGATTCGAAATCCGACAGAATGATGAATTCCAAAAGTTGATATGACAATGGGGCCTTAAGATTCACTGACACGGATTAACATGTGGCCATATTCTCCGCAACATTTCCCACTCTGACGGAAATCACGATTAAAAGAATTTTATTATATAAGGGTTACTCAAATGAAAAGTGGACAATTGCGTCAGAATGAGTGTAGCTATAGCAGAGCCATCAAACAAGGGTACGAAGGACGGTAGAAAGTGTATACCGCATTGAATGTTTAACTGTGAAGCCCATTAGTGATAGAGAGAATTAATCGAAAGTAAAGTCATGATAGATAAGGATGCGTCCACATCAGAGCAACATACGGTAGTACGGTTTCTGATTGCAGGAGTTGAGTTGAATGCGCACATCTATTGAAGAATAGCAGCAGTTAATGGCGAGCACTGCTTAGGTCTTGGAACAGTAGATGTAAAAGTTTTCAAGAAGGGCAACAAACGACATCCGATCTCCATGACCAATGTCCACCCACACGTCTCTTGGGAAACCAAGGCAACTAAAAAAATCTGTTGTGAAATGTTAGAACACCCATCCATACAGTCCGAATTTGTCTCCTTGGGACTTCTAGGTCTTTAGGCCACTTAAGACAGTATTACGTTTCTGCTTGGACGGTGAAGGGAAGGAAGCTGGGACGGACTTTCTCAAGAATAAACCAAGGTATTTCCAGAGAGAAGACATAGACCAGCTGCCGAAACGATGGGACATGTGTTACAACCAGCAGAGCGTTTTCTTTTGTTTTCCAATAAAATCTTTCTTTTTATTGAACTTGTCCACTTTTCATTTGAACAACCCTTATATATACGTTATTTATGCATCTCGCCAAAGTAAATGGGGTCCCGTTAGACTTGCGTTGTTTGAGCATTCGAACTGCCTATATGCGGGTCTGCGTCTTTTTCTTCACGAACTTTAGACAACTGACCTGAAAATTAATTCTTTCTTGGTCCAGTTATCAAGCGCTTTTATTCCTGCTATTGCCAGATTTGATGAAAGGTCCCTGCGCAGGTCTCTCCTGGGCATGCGCTGTTGAGGCACTTTCTAAATACGAAGAGAATGCTGTTTTTCCAGCTCTATTACTGCAAATGATTGCCGCTGTTATGTTGAGCATCTTAGGGGTCTTCCCATTAACGTCACCGACAATTTCTGGTTGAGGTACCAATTGGGTGCTTTTTTCGTAGCCGTTTTTACGTCCCCATTAAATATTTCGAGTGAAATATATTAGTTAAAGTTTAAAGCAAGTTTGCGTTGATGGTACTCATATACGCATACATGTTTCAGGCTGGTATGTGCTGTGATCTAGTGATCAATTTCCATGTTATCCTGACGGTTGTTATGGTTGTTGGGCTTGATAATTGTGTGACAATTCAGCTGAAAAACAGTTTCCACTCGGTTCAGTTACTAAGCAATTTGCATTTCTGGCATTGCCGGAGGAGGACCGGCACACTCTCACAACTGGCGACGTTTGTATAAATTCTGATCTTGGATCCATCACTAATTGATTCTCCTAAAACAAAAGATCTGATGCGGCTTTTATGGAAAGTACACAAATTGCTGACTATTTCTTGAAGCTCTGTCCTGAATTGTATTCATGAAGAGTACAGAACTTTTTCAAAGTTAAGAAAGTTTTAGTAAAAACATTTAAAAAATTTCAATAACAAAAATTTTGAAGTATATATATATATATATAATCAAAATTTCTCTACAATAGAGATGATTCAACATGATTAATACTTAAAAGAATATCAATTGCTAGATAACAAGACAACAGAATTTAGGAGATATGAAAAATTGAAATAACACAGTAAAATATAAAAGAATGGATGCTTCAGTATTATCAACATTGCTGACTTAGGACAGCTAGTATACATAAAATTTTCTTTAAAAAAATCTTTCTGTATAAAAGTGGGGTTGAACATGTTTTCTTGGCCAGCCAACCTTCCCCCTTTTTTCTGTTAATAATACCGAGCAAATATCAATTGGAAATAATGGATAGGAAATCTAAATCCATTATATGGAAAAGGTAACTTACCCTAAAATTGCATACTGAAATGCAGAGCCCGCGCTAAATCTGAGTACAATAAACAAGTTATTGCCAGATGCTGGACCCAAATACAATTTCAAAACAAAGCAAAGGCTGAAAAATAGTACTTAGCAAAAGTATGAGAAGAATAGAAATAATAAAATAAGAAATGTAAACATACTACAATTATCTTAGAGACTCTTAATGTGGTTTAAAAATTATAATAAATTCTAAAAAAGTAATTTTATCTAAAACTAGAAACTGGGGGTATTTAAAACTATCTAGGAATAATAATAAATCTATAATATAAAACTTTTAAAACTATGGAAATTTAATCCTTACTATTTAGAGTATCATTATTTAAATATCTATTATTAAAATTAATTGGGTAGTTTTGAATTAAACAGTATTTAGTAAAATGTTTATAATTTTTTATTTTTTCTGATTTAGTAGAAACTAGAAATTTATTGCGTAGTGTGTAATTAAGAACAATATTTCTGAATATAGATACATGCACATTACTCTCCCAATGCGGTACTTTTATAATATTGAAATTAAAGTCTTCTCGTTTATCATAAATATTAGTAACTATTTTATAATCTTTTAATTTAATTTCTATATCAAGAAAATTTGCTTCGTAACTGTTACTATTTGTCTGTATTAAATTAAGATATTGTGGATAAAAATTAATATTAGGTATAAAGTTGTCTTGCTTGCCAAAAATGATTATATCATCTATATAACGAAAAAAGTAAAATTCTAAGTTGTCTGTGAAACTATTTTCAAAATAATGTAAATATAAATTGGCAAGACAGTTGCTAGCTGGGCCACCTTGTGGTAGACCCTTAATCTGTTGATAATAATTACCATTATGATAAACATAATTCTCTTTTAGAACTAACCTAAGTAGAGAACCAAATCTATCATATTTGACATTTTTAAACAAATTATCTTTATATAATTTTACTAGTGTTTTTATCATATCATCAATATTAATTGAGTTAAAAAGATCTTCAAAATCTAAACTAAATACTGAAAATATCTTTTTATCTTTAATTTGTGCAATAAGTTCTGTACTATTTTTAAGAATGGCTGAAGTTTTAAGATTATTTATTGTATCTTGTAACATTTCATGTAGAATTTTGCCTGATTTGCTGATATATATATGTATTAAAACCATTAGTAACTGTTCTAAACTTTACTGGATTTTTATGAAATTTAGGAGTAAGAAATACATGTGGAAATTTAAAATTATTATTAATTTGTATTTTTAATTGTTTATGAAAAGCCAAAATTCGATTATTTATTTCTCTATCAGAAATTGATGACCTAATAAAAGCTGTATTATTTTCAAAATGTTTGTTGAGCATTAAACTATAATAGTATTTACAAATGAAGGCAAAATTTCCAGGCACTTTATCAATATAAACTATAAATTTATTTTGTAATTTTTTAATCTGTTTTTTAATATCATTAAAAAAGATGTTATTATCTGTACTAAAGTTATATTTATTAATCTGTTATGAAATGTTATATTTAAACTCTGTAAATGCCTCTATAGACATACTATATTTAATAGCAATTTTGTAAATAAATTGCTCAATATCATTATATAACTGATTTTTGATAATTTTATTATTATTGGAAATCATAAGTCTAAAACCAGTACCTTTATTCATTATATTTCTAAGATTATTGTCTTTTACAATATTGAGATCACCAGTAATAACATGCTGGTGATAATTATCTTTGAATTCTTTAAATTCATTACAATAACATATTAAATTTTCTTGCTTGATAGGTACATTATAGTTAAAAATTGATCTACCTATTTTTTTATTATATTTAAAAGCCTTTTTAATAGTGATATTTTGAATTGGGAAAGTTGACATGTGTTTTTTAAAAATGCTAGAAAAATTAATATTATCAAAAGATTTATTCATATATAATAATGTACAATATTCTGTTTGATATTTTTTATTTACATTGACTTTTATTTTATGTTTATGCTTCAGAAACTTCAGAATGTCTCTTATGATATGTAAAGCATGACTATCTATAAATTTATCTGAATTTAGTATATTATCCGTAATACATATTTCTGTCTTACTTAATCCAAACATGAAAGATTTAATGTGCTTTATATTAAAATTGTTCTCGAAACTATTACATATATCGCTAATACCTTTTGAAATAACATTTTCGTCTCTGCTTAACCTTTTAGTCCTATTACCTCTAGTTTCTCTTTTATTAGTCTTTTTGATTTCTTTACTGTAAAAATAATCTTGAGAATTTTGTTTAATAGCATTAAGAATATTTTTTCCTAGATATAATACATTTAGTCCATATATATATATATATATATATATATATATAATTCATTTTTAAACAAAAATAAAAGCTTACCATGGTGAGAATTACAGTTTTAACGGTATGTAATTTTGATCATTAAGAAGTCAAAATCTCCAAATAAAGAAAGGAATTTCCCGGAAAGAAGTTCAATTTAAATGGACATTATTCGTGAACATATATGCATAGATATTGCTGGAATAATTTTAATGTAATCAAAGTACAAATAAATGAAAAAGACTGTATTTTAGTAGCATTCAGCAATTAAGGTTTATTTACATAACTTGTACACCCATGTGCACTGAAATTAAAAAATATCCTACGGTACATGAATATTTTAAAATTTTTCCAGAGAGATATGAAAAACTACCATATGTTCTGTGGTTCAGAACCCCCACTAGCATGATCCAAAACATGATTTCGGTGGGAGAGACAAGTCTCGATTAGTCCGCGTGCAATGCAGACTTCCAAGTGACGAAATGTACCGAGCATAAATACTTGCAGATGTTTGTCAAAAAAGTAATGCTACATTATCATTTTAAAAAATGAATCTCGATGTTTAAAATTAAAAATTTAGTCCTTTGACCTTGGGGATGTTTTGTTCTCCAAATGACTCATTCCTTTACAAAGATATGTATCGTGTAAGACATGGATAAGGCTTGGTCAGATGAAAAGTATACAAGTTGAATAAAAAGGATACATTAATAAGAAATCAAGAAATCACCATGGACGTTGTAACTCCTGTCCCATCGTTTTGGAAGCAGATCTATGAATTTACTGCTGAAAGATTGTGACTTATTTTTGAGGAAGACTTGCACAGCTTTCTTCCCTTCATCGGCAATGTTTCCCTTGTAACGCTTACTTAAGTGGTTCTAGGATGTGGAAATCACAAGGTGATAAATCCAGACTGTATGATGGGTGTTCTAACACCACTCAACGAAAAATTTTTGAGATCGAGGCAATCCTTGTCGCTTTCGATTTCCTTTATGGAAAGATGTGTTTCTCCATTATATACTCGTTTTGTTGGATTCCCCCGTCAACCACTGCGATGTGTTCCAGGAATGTGAGATCATATTGGATCAAGTGCTGGACCATTCCTTGTTTTTCATGATCAACGGTAAGGTATTTTGCTACCAATTTAGCATATACTTTACTGCATTACAGATTTTGGTGGATTAGGGTACCTTTTCTCGGGATCACGCGTCCGAACTCTTCGCTCTGACCATTTCATCAAAGGCGGCAAGGTTTCCGTTGGTAACTCATTTGCTTTCCAAAGCAGACGCGGTATCATTTACCACTTTTCCCGAAAACTTTCACCAATTGTTCTCAGCTTGTTCGATCTAAACAGGACTTGCCATAGACTGCCACCATTCACCTGTAAATGTACCAATTAAACTTACCTTTCGCAATCGTACTACCACGCGTTGTTCAGATTTAGACGCATCCATATATAGCTTACACAATTTTACTTTTGATCAATTTCTGCAAACACGAATAAGTGTCACTGCTGCAAACCTACCACATTTTATATCCGGAAATAGTGTTACACCTGCAGGTCAATCACGTGTCCACATTTTTTTTTTTTTTTTGCCCGTTACGAGGGCAACCCTCATGTTATCTAAATGTTTCGCAAAAGAAAATATGCGAAAAGGTATTTTTAATTACAAAGTTATTGTGCTATTATTCCTTTCTATTAGCCCTTATATTCACCAATACTAACGTCTATTCCGGTCTATATTGATTCCTTGAGTCTATAATGACCTGCAATGTGTCAATTTTAGTGAAAAAATAATTTAGGGGTACATGAGGTATAAAGAGGGGTCTACGGTAATGGCTCTCATTAAATCAGATCGTGACTTTAATTTTAAAAGAAAACAATCAAGTGGAAACCAGATTTTACGTATTTAATAGATTTATTTACTAAATTTAATGAGGTTAATTTGAAGTCACAAGGTCACAGCATAAGTTTTGTTAAAACAAGGACTATCCTTTCAGCATTACTTGTCAGAATTTAGCTAAAGGAGTATAATATTGGACGTCATGAATTTTTCCAGTTTCTTAATTTGTCACCACCAATCTGCTAGGAAAATGACTATTTATCTTACGTTCAATACTTAAATGCCATCAATTCAAATTTTGAAACTACGTTTGAGGGTGTTTTGATTATGGTAATACCACAGTTGGCAAGGGATTCGTAATCTCATTGAAAAAACAACAACAAATGTCATATTACAAGAGGAACTGATAGGAATGGGCTCTAACGACGATCTTAAACTAAAGTTTAGAAATGGATGTCACAGAAATTTTGACTTTAAAAAGATATACCTGTTATTTATCCCGAATTATGGAATACCATGTGCAAGTTTTAAATTGTGCTTTTTTCTAGTGAAAAAGTATTTCAGTGCGGTTGTCAATCTCCAAAAGAAAAAAAAAGAAAGACTATTCTACTGACCGAGGAGATTTAGGGTTAAACTTGTTAAGATTGTGAGATGCCAAGTGTTGAAAATTTGTTATTGAAGCACAAGAATAACCTCTCCCATTAAAAGCATTGGTTTGTTGCTCAGTTATTTTATGTATTAATAAAACTTTAATTAATTAGCATACGTTTTTTTTGTTTTAAATACTTTACTTCACTACAGTTAGAAATTTAAATCTTGAAAAGAAAAATAGCTCTATATCAGCAGTCAAAAAGACATTTAAGTTGATAAGTTTGCAAAAGTTCGGTATTAGGTTAGTAAAAACCAAAAAAATCCAAAACCCAAAAACATGGCAAGGGGTCAATGAGACAAAAAAGCTTGAGGAGTTTGTTTTACCGTTAACTTGTGACGGGTGCTTACGCGTTTCACTAACCTTCTCTTAAAAACTTTAAATTGTATTTATTTTGACCAATCCCCACTGAGAGCTTAAAGTGTGACTTATGTAAATAAGATAGTTTCGGGTTTAGCGAGTTCGAAAGAGATATAAAAGGGAGAAATGAAATGAAGAGATAAGGATGACTAAGCGGTTTGAGAAATGATGACTAAGCGGTTTGATAGAGTAGAACTCCGCGTTTTGGGATTTGAAAAGTATACGTGGTTGTCTAAGAAGGTGTTTTTAAGCGTCTAGTTTAATGAAGTAAAATTTGATAGAGGAAAGAAGATTATTGAAAAAGATTCATTAAGACGGTTCAGAAGTTATTGAAGATATCCTAGATTATAGCCACTTCCTAAATTCTACTAGTTCCAGGTTCCTTCTGAAGAAGATTTCAGGTCTGTAACGTTTGTAGTTTAGATTTAAATGTGTAGTTTGATTGTACGTGTTATTCCCCTCGTGATATCAGTTAGTATTCCGTCGTCCATAATTGAATTCTGATAATACTCCATGATAATTTATTGTTCTTAAAGTTGATTATTAATTGTGGATTTCTGTCTTAAAGAAATAATAAATAAGTGATTTATTATTTGAGTAGTCTTTAATTATGAATCCTACATATCCTAACATAGATAATATGCAAAGGGGTAGTGGGAGACTACGACACTGGCGCCCAAACGAAATACCGGAATTAAGAGCAGGTGCAGGATTTAGAGTTTTGCCGGAGTTATTTTTTTCGGGTAAAGAAAATGTGTCTGAGTTTCTAAATAATATCGATGATAATATAGCTTACTATGAAATACCGGCGAATCTATCGTGTGCATATTTAAAAGGTCATTTAGTTGGGAGAGCGTTAGACTGGTTCCAGGTTATCGGCTTCGAGTGTGTAAATGAAGAAGCGACTGCATTTGCAACACTTAAAAAGAAATTATCAGATATAGTTTTCCGGTAATACGGAATAAATCAGAGCTAGAAGCTCAGTTTTTTTCGTCAAAACAACGGAGAGGTCAAGCCCTGTCAGACTTTATTTTTCAGATGTTAAAAATACATAAAACCTTGGAATTAAATTATGATGAGATAAAGTTGATTGATCACATAGTAATGCGACTAGAACCCCAAATAATGGATTATTTAGAAGTTCGAAACCCCACAACGAAAACTCAATTGATAGAGTTGGTAGATCGGTATGAGGAACGTCATAACTGCAGGGAAAATCAGGGTTCGAGTAATAATTTTGCTAGGCGAAGTTGGGATGTGAGTAGGAATCCTGAGGAAAGAAGGAATAATAGAAATTGGAGAGATACTGGGGTCGGAAATAGTCAAAATGATCAAAGAGGACTAGGCAGGGGTGCGAATAATTTTCCTCGTCGTAATTATCAAAATCAAGGATTCGAGGGTGGAAATCGATACAATCAGCCAAATCAGAGAACAGACCGGTATCAGAACCGTAGGATGGTGGTTAGGAAGGGTCCTAATGATGATTCAGCAAAACAGAATTGGAGGCGTGTTGATTGCAACAGCGAAAGGCAAAGAAATGCCAATTTAAACTTTCAAAGAGATCGTATTGAGTCAAATCCTCCTAATAAAATTAGACTTAATTCATTGAGATTATCACCAGTTGAACTTCCGTATGTGCCGATTTTGTTGAATGATACTTTTTTAAAAGCGCTCTGGGATACAGGTGCGGAAAAGTCATTTATTTCAGAAAAAACGTACCGGTCATATTTTTCTTTCTGTCCTTTAAAAAAATCGTTAGCTGAAGTAGTTACAGCTCAAGGGTCACAGTGCAGAAATTTAGGCACAGTTGAGTTGAAAATTAAAATAAGAGAATTTTCAAAATTATGGAAATTTCATGTGGTTGCTGAGATGCAAGATCCATGCATCATAGGTGTGGATTTTATGTCACATGCAAGGATTACTTTTGATTTTGTTAAAAAATCGTTGGTCATTCCGGATTCGAAAAAGGAAAAAGTGGCTGTTATGTTGTCTAGAAACCCGTTAGAAAGTAATGAGGAACCAAAAGTGTCTTGTGCGGTGATTAGATCGTTAGTATTATCTTCTAGAGAACAGTTAAGAGAGGAACAGAGAAATGACCCGGAGCTTGGGCATATAATGAAGTTTTTGGAAAATCCGGACGATAGTTCTGTTAATGAATCGATCTGCAGAAATTGGTCCAATGACTTTAAAATCGTTGACGGTTTGCTATATTATGCAAAGTATACAACCACACTAGGTGAATTAAGGGTATTTATACCTAAAACATTACGTAAAGATGTTATGCGAGAATTTCATGACTCGCCTATGGCAGGTCATCTAGGCAAAAAGAAAACCTACTTAAAATTAAAGGACGCGTGTTATTTTCCGTACATGAGGAAATACATTTATAAATATGTAGCAACCTGCGACCAATGCCAAAAAGTCAATTATAAAAACGGATTACCAGCTGGTCAATTAATTCCCATAATAACGAATTTTCCGAATGAAATCGTGTCTTTAGATTTGTTAGGCCCATACCCTGCAACTAGTCCAGAACGCTATAGATTTATTTTAGTAATTACCGATAATTTTTCTAAATGGGTTGAAATAGTTCCCTTAAGGAAAGCTTCGGCTAAAGCAATCGCCAATGCATTTTTTGAGAATTATATTGCGCGTTATGGAGCTCCTGTAAAATTAGTCACCGACAACGGTCCCCAAATGATATCCGAAGTTTTCGAGCAAGTGTGTCGCAGATTGCACATAAAACACGTTAAAACTGTGGTATATCGTCCACAAGCTAATCAAACAGAACGAGTCAATCGCACTCTTTTAAAAATGATTTCGAGTTTTGTCGCGGATAATCACACGAACTGGGATCAATTTCTGCAAGAGTTCGGTTATGCAATTAGGACAGCAGTACATGAGACAACGGGTAAAATACCGGCGGAATTATTTTTAGGTCGAAATTTAATCACCCTTTTCAGAAATTAGTTATGGTAACTGATGGATCAGATTTAGTTTGTGGGAACATAGAAAGGTTGTTTGAGGAGGCTAGAGTTCATACAAAGCGCCAGCAAGAGAAGTGGGCGAAATATTATAATAAAAAGAGGCGTGAAAATAATGTGAAAGTTGGTGATCTAGTATTAGTTCAAACTCACCCGTTAAGTTCAAAATGTAAAAAAATAGTAGGTAAATTTATGCCAAAGTTTGAAGGCGTTATAAAGTTCGTGAGTTAACTTTTTACAAGTTCAGGCATTCTAGAGTAGTTAAAATTTGTGCAGGTTCAGTGTTTTTCAGATGTTAGGTAAATTAAGCGAATTCTTGCAGGTCGTTTAGACCGTCAATAAGTCACGCTTTTTTTCTCGGAGGGGGGTTGTGACGGGTGCTTACGCGTTTCACTAACCTTCTCTTAAAAACTTTAAATTGTATTTATTTTGACCAATCCCCACTGAGAGCTTAAAGTGTGACTTATGTAAATAAGATAGTTTCGGGTTTAGCGAGTTCGAAAGAGATATAAAAGGGAGAAATGAAATGAAGAGATAAGGATGACTAAGCGGTTTGAGAAAGGATGACTAAGCGGTTTGATAGAGTAGAACTCCGCGTTTTGGGATTTGAAAAGTAAACTACGTGGTTGTCTAAGAAGGTGTTTTTAAGCGTCTAGTTTAATGAAGTAAAATTTGATAGAGGAAAGAAGATTATTGAAAAAGATTCATTAAGGCGGTTCAGAAGTTATTGAAGATATCCTAGATTATAGCCACTTCCTAAATTCTACTAGTTCCAGGTTCCTTCTGAAGAAGATTTCAGGTCTGTAACGTTTGTAGTTTAGATTTAAATGTGTAGTTTGATTGTACGTGTTATTCCCCTCGTGATATCAGTTAGTATTCCGTCGTCCATAATTGAATTCTGATAATACTCCATGATAATTTATTGTTCTTAAAGTTGATTATTAATTGTGGATTTCTGTCTTAAAGAAATAATAAATAAGTGATTTATTATTTGAGTAGTCTTTAATTATGAATCCTACATATCCTAACATAGATAATATGCAAAGGGGTAGTGGGAGACTACGACAAACTCTATTGGGATAATGTCAACTTGCTAAACACCTTTAGAGAATATTAAAACTAATGTATCCGGTACACTTCAAGGCATCCGAACACTTTCAGAGTACTTTTTTAAATTTAGCATATCTAACGATTATAAATACTTCTTTAGGGATCAATACCAATAAATATTATTAATTAAATAACAATTTTTTTAAAAAGAATCCTTGAAACAGTTAAAGAAGAAAGTAGTAAACATATCAATAAAAGTATTACTAAAATATACTACATACATTTATTAAAGGAACGTACTAAAATTTTAAAGTTTTAGAGCTCATATCTCAAACAAAATGTTGCCAGAAATGTGACATATTTAAAAGGCTATTATAGGAATAACAGGACTTAACTCAAAAAATATTCATACAATAAAAATTATTTTGATGCGTAATATAAATATCAGATTCACAAAAAGTTACACAGAAATATATTTATAATGTTTTGAGTAATCCAACTCACCATCACAGATTTTAAACTATTTGAATGCCCACTTCTGGTAGAATAAACACCCACTTCTGGTTTTTCTAATTTTACCTAAGTTAAACTCGACCTCTATCTACCTAGAAAAAAATGATACATGTTTTGTCAAGTCAAAAGAAGGCAATAAAATAAAAAAAGGATGTGCCCTCCATGACAGTCAGAACCGATATTTCTTTCTCGTGCGCGGTTCTTTTCTCTCTTGAGCTCCTGAAAGTGGAGATCATTTCACCAAAGCAGCGTTACATTTCGCCAAGAATTCTGTTAATAACCTAAAAACACGCTTCTATACTGAATCGAACTAAAAAGTGAAAAATATAATTCTTAATATACGAATAAAATGATGAACGAGAAAATTGTCATTGTGCTAAAAGCGTAGGGTACTCGATATCAATTGTTATAATTTCTTACTAGTTCGATTCCGAAACGCAGAGTTAGTGTAAAAATGTCATGTGGTTAAAGCACCCCACGCTTTAACCACATGACATTAATTTTTTCATTAATAATTTTATTCTTATATTGAGAATTATTTTTTTACTTTGTAGTTTGATTCAGTATAAAAGCGTGCTTTTAAAATTTTTTTAAACTATAATTTATTTTTCATTTTTTAGTTTGATCTACAGTAAAAGCGCGCTTTTTTTTAGTTTTTCAAACTATCATTTACTCATTGTTGAATTTATTCTTGAGTTTGATATTTGGAGTCGGGGAGGGGGGGGGGATATGTAGCTGCTGGAATTAGTCTTGCTCTTCAGTGGATATTAATTAACGGGTCTGAAGTATGTTTATTCTCTCCGTTTACTGGGCATTGGATCAGTCCCGTATCGTTATATTTCAAAAATTCCGTCTCTAGATAAACACATGTCAAACTAATAAAAGTGTATTAAAAAGAAATATTAAGTATCAATCGTATCATCACCTTTTAAACGTATTGCTGTAATGTTAATTCGTACATCACTTCTAAACGTATTGCTTTATTAAAATTAAAAAAAACAAATTATTTTTTTACGTGCAAGAGTCTTTATTTTATTTCCATTTTCAGAAAAACTAGACCATTGTTTGTATTATGGTAAGAAATTGCTGTCAACCCACCTTTTCCTTTCTCACATAAATAACACATGTTTTGTTTGTTTTATTTTTATTAACCACAAGTGCTTTTAGGATTGCACCTTAATCTTTTAGTCGCTAAATCTGGAATTTGTCGCCAATTATGGAAACGGTACATCGAATTAGTCACCAAATCTGGAAATCGTTATTCCTGATGATCCTGATCAGGACAATGGAGCAAAATTATGAAATTATTCTATTGCCATTGGTCATTTAAAAGTGTGCAAGATTTCGAATTAATCTGACCTTTTAAAGTGGGTAAAAATCGAGTTTCAAGATTCCGTTACATACAAGTGAAACTTATAAAAGCGTGTTAAAAAGCAAATAGTGCTAAACATGTTCTGAACGAATAGGTTAAGGGGGATGTCATACGTTACTGCTTCCTCTACCTGAATGCAATGTTTAGAATTTTTTTTCGAGTTAGGTATAATAAATCAGGAAACATTTTCTTTAAAAGAAAAGTCTAAGGTGTCGATGAGTTTGAGTTGAATTTACAAATCAAGTTATAAAATAACTAGAAAAAGAAAACAAGTAAGCAAAGGATCTGGGAATTGTAATGATGAAATCTGGAACACTTAAGTAAAAAAAAAAAAGAATGGTAAGAATGAATTCTGAAATGCCGCGACAGAACACCTGTGATTTCTATCGTTTGCATTCAATCAACAATTCAGCCATTGGATGTAAAATTCAAACATCAAAACTCAAGTGAAGTTTGAATGGAAGATGCCACGTCTAAAGCAAAATATTTGACTTCTACTGTTATTCAAAGCGATACATTTTCTAATAAAAATATTGGAATGAAAGTAGTCTTTACATGCGTGCATTTTAATAAATTATGATTACATATTATTATGAACATCGATATATTGACAAAATGCATAAATATTCGGGGAATTTTAAGTTATGGGATCATTTCATTGCTCATTGAATATATATCGTACTTTTAACTGAACAGTTTTAATTATGACCGAATCAAAGATTCACGGATAAAAACTCCCCCCCCCCCCGCATAAAAACCTCTTTAATTCATTCGATTTGTATTCGAGTTTGAAACTCATTAAACAAGTAATGAGTTCCGCCCTGAACTCATTAGAGAATGAGTGAAGGAAAAAAAGGTTCTTTTATTGAGGTGTCCTCAACGATGAGAATTCAGGGTTATATTACGCGTGGAAGGAGGTCTTCCATCTCACGAACTCTGCAGACATCTCGCTTCAGAAGCATTGTTCCGTTTCTTACAATTTCCCTTTTTAAAAAATTGGTGCGGAAATGTGTCCTTGGGAACACCTACGATAAATAATTATTATGCATTGCTAATATTTAACAGCAAATTATGTGTGTTTTTCCATTAATATAAAGCAAATAGTTATGCTGTTGCAAAGTTCAAAAAGATTAAAATTAAATTATTACGTTTTTAATACAGAGTGAGTACAAATGATTTAAAGAAATCTTTTTTTTCGAAACTACTGCATTTGTCACAGTAAGTGATACATGAAAGTGCTTTTTTCCCACCCATGATCCACTGCACATTCCAGATGGCTGTGACTGAACACGGCGGCAGTTTTGCATATGCACGAGTTTTTCATTTATTTCGGTGCGACGTGCACCTGGAAAAGAGGCACCGACCAACAAGAGCATTCTGTGATGATATCGTCCATTTAAAAACAAACAATCAGATTGCTTGTGTAAAAACAAAAGCAGTAGCCGGCCAAGCGTCTCGGAAGAGCAATGGGGAGTGCGATACAAAGTTTTGTTCGAAACTCATGGAAGTCTACGCGAAGTGCCGCCTGTGTACTTGGAATGCCCCAGAAAACAGAATGGAAAGTTTTACGATAAAAATTATGATTCAATCTGTGTCATTTGCAATTGATGCAACAAATAACAAAGGACGACAAGTAAGCATTTGGGCAGCATTGGTAGAGTGAAGCTACGAAAAGTATGAAACGAACTGGATTACAGTTTGGACAAAAGGTGTAACAAAAGGATCACGCATCGAACATTTGTAATAGAAAAAAAAGAACGGTATATTTCTCTGCACCTTCTTGTATCCTTTATTGTAGTATGTACATTAGTTTCGATAATACGACTTTATAAAATCGGTTATAATATACAGGGCGAGTACAAACTGTTAGTTATCCAAAGTACGTGCTCTGCCAAAGATTACTGTTCTGCTTCGATTAGTTTTGTCACGTATTCCTCATGGCATATTTTGAATTCCACCTGCATGGAGTTCGTAAAAGTTATAGTTAATATTAAAATCTTATGCTTTCTACTGTTTTAGTGTAAAAACTAATGGTTTTTCGAGAACTTATACGCCAACTAGTACGAACTGAAATACTGATTTTTTTCATTAAAATCAAATCTGGAATGAAAATTTATATTAAGGAATGTATTTTTTCTGCATTGTTACTATTTTAAAGAGGATAATAAACAAATACTATAAATTTTCACAATAACTAATGAAATAATTAATTTCATTGAAATGCGTGGTTACCGTAAGAATGCCTGTTTATTTTGTAGAAGAAAGGATAAAAGAAAAAGCCCATTAAGGTATAAATAACAATTGTAAAACAGCACGCGTGGTGTCTTCCGTAACTGGCAGTCGAATTCGAATTGTTTCGCAATCAGGAAGGAGCTCTCGAAATCTGTTCGCGATGCATTGGTCATTTCGCCAAAGGTTATTCGCAGAGAATTTCGGCCACAAGTTATTGACCTCGTTATGTGTTTCATTTGAGCCACCAATATGCCGGTACCAATAGTCATCTACTAGAAGCAGTTGTAAAGCACTTTTATTCCTTTTGAGATTTGTGAAAAAGGGGGACGCTGCATACCCTCTTCCTAGAGACGAAAGATTTTTTTTTGCTAAGCGATACATAGCGAAGGACATTACTGCAATTGTAGGTTTTTAAGATTGCTTCCGTTGATGTTGTTGAGTGGGCGGGTTTGACATTCGCTGTAGCCCACAAGTAGGGATTTATTGGGAACCTCTTGTTTCGGCTACCTCTCGCTACCTTAATGAATCTTGTAAAGTATTTTTCCCTGACATTACTAGACTCTCTTGGAAATTATCAACAATAACAGAATTAACAACGTTTGAAAATTAACAATCATACGAAATTTCTAGAGTTTGATTTTTGCGCACTCGAATTTCTCTCACTCCCATACAAGTGTCCATTTCTTTATAAAAGTGGTAGCTACCATATGTTTTCTTTAAGTTCGTTACTATCATTCATGTAATCTATAAATTGGTTGATACTGCTTTTTTTTTAATGTTGAGCTTCGAAAAACATGTTGCACTTTAACTTTTGGAGGCCAATGTATTTCAAATAGCTTAGTGTAGAAGTAAGGGAGGCAATTCCCTAATGCGACCATAATAAGGAAGATTGTTACATTTTAGGTGTAACTAGGCCCTTTATGTCCTCACAAGCGCAGATAGCGTGAAATTTATTTACGCATCTCTGACTGGGGTTGATCATTATGAAGTTGATTACCAAAAGTCCCTTTGTAACTATGAAGATTATATTCTAAATAGAGTCAGCCAATTTAACTTTTGATGCTTTTCTATTGTCTTCTATTGGTATTCCCACGAATATTCATTTTTTACTCCTTGTGTTTTATAGGTGATGACTGGAAACACAACCCAAGTGCACGTGGAAGCCAACAACAACATCCTGGCTGCCAACGATACCGTAAGTACTCCTTTCATATTGCGAGTGGAGTTGTTAGTTTGCAGCTGAGTTAATAGGAAGGATATTGTAAAAAGTCGATTCCGTTCGTGACCTTAGGGATGTTGTGACGTAGATCGAGGATTTTATGCAAATCAGTTGCAAAGACAGTTCTTCAGGAGCGATGGAAGTTGGGTGTCCTCGAAATACAGGAACTACATTCATAGAATACATTTCAGAAGGCCTTCTACGGCGCTCAGACACCAGTCTATCAGTGTCTAAAATACAAGTGTGTAAGAGATTACTCACAAGTACTCGCTCGTCCTACTCAACAGCCCAAGAAAAACTAATCGCTGGTTGACTCTTCGCAGTCCAATTAACACTAACTAATCAATGGTCAAAACAAGACTAACTCCGTTCTGGCGAGCGACTCCCTATTAATAGCCTTCACGAATTTTTCGAGGAAAAATCAGCTTACATCAAAGATCGTGATATTAGTAGATTTCTCCCGTAATTTTTGGTAGAATCCATAGGATTGCGAATACGCCAAAAATGGTGGTTAAAAATAATGCCAACTTGGCTCTATCGCCAAGATTTTGCCAAGTTTCGATTGAATAGGCGTTGCTTGTGAATATTACAATTTTAACACAACAACAACATATGGCAATATAAACGTATTACACATGCAGATAAATTATTTACACTATTTTAAGTATTCTTTACACAAAATTCGTAACAATATTTTTTTTCAAAAAAAACTTAATAGCGCAGTTGAAATATTTCTATCGCTTTTGTTTTTCTTTCTTCCGTATTTAGAACTTTCTTGAAATTCGAAGGAGCATGAAATAAAAACCAAATGTGCCAATATCGCACATTCTTATTCTCCATTTCTAAAATATAAGGTGGAGGGGGGGGGGGGAGGTTCTGAAAGAAACTGAACGGAGGTCACATGATTATTTCTTAGAAAGTAAACGAATGTTCATGAAATTAGGAGGAAATATTCAAAATGGATTTTTCTGATAAATTATAAGAAAATTGTCTCTTAACCAGTTTTGATAGTCATTTACTACATTTGAGACAATAATGTGAGATGTATCACCTCTAATGATTTTAATATTTTTCATTGTAGAAATAAAACTAGAATAAAAAACTGTGCACATCATTACATATCTCTGTAGAATACAATGTTAGTACTGAAAAAAACAATCGGCTTGAAATACGCGAATCAAGTTTTAAATCTAAATGTGATGAAGTATAAATAAAAATGTTTGAAAGTCATGTTTTTAAAATTCTAAATATATTTATTTGGAATATATAAATTATAATTTTAAGAATAAAATACTTCTTTGAATAAACTTTATTGATTTTTATCATTATCAGTCTTTGGATATTGTGTGTGTGTAATTGGTATTTCTGTGCTAAAATTATATCAAAATAACAACATATTCCTTAATGTCGTAAAAAATAAAAATATGTATGTTTGGTACTTTGGTTTTGGCTATTGATGAAAAAGAAATATTGTTTTTGAATATTTTTCCATCAGCAGATGAAGAACAAAATGATGTTATGATAGAACAGCGTCGGCCATTGAGTAAAGTTCTCTTTCGAATTCGGAAATGCATCCATCGTCTCGATTGACCGTCAAGGCACATTCATTTTGTTCTGATCGTTCTCGAATGTTGTCGACGTTTTACAAATGTTTTATCTATTTCATTTTTTCCCAAACTTTTGACAAATGTGTACCTTTTCTATAATTTTCGTAGCGATAAGTACCCCTCGTCAAAAAAAAAGAAGAAGAAAAAAGGATGTAGTTTAATAAAAATTAAACTATATTTTTTTATTCTTCTGTGACATACACAAAACATATTATAAAGAGTATATTTATTTGGATGAATGAGAAGGACGAAATTGCTTGTGCTGAGATCATCCTAATTTGGTTGTTAATTTTATTCTGAGATGTGGTTCCACATCTGTTCCTTTTTTGCGACTTGATATCTACAAATGCTGGAAAAGCACTTTCACATGAATATGAATTGAATTCACTTGAATTGAACAACTTTTCCTGTTACGCATGTTGCATTTGTAACCAATGTGATGTTAAAGTACACTCTTATAGTTATTTTTCAGAATCCCTCTGAAGCCAAAAACTGATTTTCTTCCGCATGCGACAAATTTTCTGGTATGGATGTTGTGTTAACGTTAAACGGATATCTTACCCATTCAATATTTTGTCAAAACCAGGGAAAGGACAGGTCTGACAGCGATGCTGCATGAATTTTCTTACGTTCCTCTTTGCTGTAGGTGACGCTGAACGGAAGGTTTCGTGACAACAGATCTTGCCGGAAGGCGTCATTTGCAATCCGATCCTCAAGTAACACGATGAACTCGTATTCAAACGAAAACGTGCTGACCGTGTGTGAATGGGCACGCCGCTCGGCGGTTGCACAGAGACATCGCTTGAACAGGCATCACACGACCTTTGCGAGTGTGAACAGAAGGGAGAGTGAGTGAGTTGTCAAATGAAGAGTTGGGTGTACGAGACCAGTTCCTTCAGTTGAAGATTCTTCATCGCTCAAATATCTGTAATTTCCTAGAGTAGGCGTGACATAGCAGGAATCTTCGAGAACATAAGGAATTCCATACAACGCAGCTGTCAGGCCACCCCAAACGACTTCTGGTCATAATTTTGGAGCACCTGTCGCAGTATAACCTTTCAATAAAATGTGTTCTGTCCCCTTAATGTGTTGCTGTGATGTTCTCTGCTTCTTTGCACCAAAGCTCGTACCTGGGCATTTGCTTCCCTGCATTCCCTATGGGCATTCCGAGTCCTCCCTTACACACCCTGCACGTTTGTCAATCTGGTAGCGAATCACCCTGTATGTGTAATCAGCGATGCACAGGAATTTTTCAAGGGTGTGTGTGTGTGTGTGTCAGAGATTGAAAATTCATTATTCTCGCCCCAATACGCCTTCAAACATAGTACTTTGATTTATCGCTTGTCCGACAACAAAAAAAAAAAACAATTAAAAATAAATGCTTGAATAAATAATTAGCATTAATTAAAATAAACTTAATAACATCTACTTAATTAATAAACTGGAATTTTTTGAATTGATGCATGTACTTTTCTCATTTACTTTCGCTGCATCAAGAGAATGTGCGCGTTACAAGGGTTCCGGACCCTCTGGTTCTCCTGTTGCGTGAGCCACTGTACGTAATCTATATTCCATAATACGTTTTATTATTTGTCTTTTGAAATTGTAAATATGTAACTAATATACAAATTTTTCGGCGAACCATTAAAAAGTTTTCATGACACCCGGTGGGCGATCACTGACCTAGTGGTTATGATCCCGAACTCGTGGACGCGTGTCATGACTTCAAAGACCTGCGGAGCTGATGTACGTTAAATCTGGGGAAACTTTCCCATTGGCATGGTGTGGCAGTTGAGAGAGGGCTGGCATTTAGGTGACCACGAGATCTATCGCCCATAGCCCTCTGAAGCAGGGCATCGTTCCGGTTCCAGGGGTGAGCATTGGTATTTTTTACTATCAAAATCTCATTTGACAACTAGGCTCAGGATTCTGGTTCTTCTGTCTAAACAAACAACCGATCGCGTGCTGAGATGCAGAAATATAACTCAGACTGATATTTTTCTTAAACAATCCTCTTTAACTCTAGTTCATTCAACTGAATTAATCTGCTTTCCATAAGTAATTTCATGCGAAATTGAAACAGAAACGTACCCGGGAACATCATAACAGGAAATGGAGAAGCAATGCACATGTAATGATGATAATTACATGGTTTACTTCAAAAATATCCATAAGTTGATTATAGTAACAAAATGATGGAAGATATATCGATATTTTTTTTCGATTCAGGTCCGGTTTTCATTTTGAGCAAATAACGGTTTTTTTCAGGTTTCGATTCAATTTCGGTCGAATCCCTGCTTATAGTGCTAGGTTAATAAAACTCATTAGAATATGGTTTTGCATTCACTTAGATGCACTCGTCTGAGTTTGAAGAGGAAAATGAAAACTCCCATTGAATAAACATTCCATTCACGAATTAAGAAAGGCCGGTCAACAGAGCCCTTTTCACATTTTAAGCCATTTAGTAAATAAGCTTTTTCTCCCTTCAACATATGCCAAGTTTGGTAAGAGCATTTAATTTTACAGATGGTAGAAGCACAGGACAAATAAAA
>BMAO01011492.1:0-142368 GCA_019973975.1 Trichonephila clavata | reverse complement strand
AATTTAAAAATTTACAAATTCTGAGTTCAATTATTTAAAAAAATAAGTATTGTCTTGATTCAAAAATGCATACCAACTTTTGTTACATGTGCAATAGATAAAAAAATTCAGAGCCTTAGGCCCAATATAAAAAAAGGCCTTAGCATTTTAAATGAAGAAAGACTAGTTATTTATCTTTCCGAGATAAATAAGTTTAAAGTTTTGATTTGCCATAGGAATGTGAATAAATACGAACGTAACAGCTATCATAATTCTGCGTTTGTTAAGTTTAGAGCCTTCAAATTTTGTCAGGTTATAGAAAGGTATGTAAAGAACAGTTTAAGCTGAAAAAACTAAATTCGATTTTTTGACCGATTTTTGTCATATGAATCGTACTGTGTCCCCTTAAAATTTCATATCGAATTTATCCTTATTAGCCCAATTAGTAATTTCTAAATAGTTGTGTAAAAATCTAAATAAAAATTATTCCTGAGATATTTATGATTGCCTACGACTTATTACTCCATCGTATATTAAATTACTTCATTCATTTTTCGTCAATGTATAAAATTAAAATACCTTTGAAATTTTTTTACCAGCTTCACAGATATTGAAAAAATGTGCATGGATAGAAATTATTTTGTTCAGTTGTAAAAAATACTTGGAAACATTGAAAAAATTGGCCTAAATTTTCTGTAATATATAATAGTTGCTTTAACATAAAAATAAAACATGGAGCATGAAGTTTTAAGTACTTTTAAAAATATTTATTGAATTTTGTTGGATATATTTGTCCTCTTTCAATGCAAGAAGCTCTCTACAATGTTGTTTCAGCTGCATGAATGTAATAATTCGTTTTAGGAAAGGTATTTATTTACACGGTTTTCAGTTAATTTGCTTATGTGCTCTTCATTTTTTTTTAAATCTTTACATTCCTGCAAGCTGAAACGGTAGAAAATACGTATATGCTACTGTAAACTGCGCTATCAGATGCATATTTGTTAATTTAATACTTATTTTTCATATTGCCTTCTCATGAGTTTTTTCTCACTCAAAATTTTTGTCAAACTTTATACACGCACTTCAGTATTTTATTTTTTAAAGAATGCATTAAAAAATATTTCTCAAGCTATCTGATTTACAATTATATATTTTATATTATATATTGTTATATGTGTGTGTGAAAGCTGCATTAAAATATTTCTCAAGCTATCTGATTTACAATGCGTAATATATATATATATATATATATATATATATATTGTGTGTGTGTGTGTGTTGTGTTGTTTTTTTTTTTTTTTGTTGTGTTGTGTGTTGTGTTGTGTGTGCGTAGAGTGAGAGAAATAAAGAGAGCTTGAGAGAAAGTAAATAAACTTTTATTTAATAAACCCTGTTTTAATTAGAGATAACAAGCTTCTTGTGAAATGCTCATGTTATGAAAATTGAAAATACTTTCTCTTCAGCAAAAAAGATATACATTTTTAAAAAAAATAATATTTATTTCTTTTTTTACTGAATTGTTAATGATTTTTATTTTGTTTTGATCGCACTGGTTACACTTGATTACATTATATAAGAGATTTTGATGGTTTGTGCAATTAAGATTTGTTGCATAATCAGCTCTATTTAGGTCTTTAGGATATTAGTGTGTTGGTGTTTTGAGTCATTTCATTAGTGAACATACTGGGTTCTTGAATTAAATTTTCAAAAGTTTTACAGATTTTAGTGGTTTTTTGTATATCTATTTTAAAGATGGGTTCCATTATATTTGATGTTTGGTGGTACAGTTATATTGAACGCAAAGTTGCTTTAGAATTTTTATATTTTTATGTTATTATATCTTTCAAAGTGCCAGGGTGAATACCTTAATTTTTTAAGCCTTAACTTTTTAATTTTTTGAGAATTCGGATATTTTCATTTTGGCTCTCTCTTACCAAATTGTAATAGGGGGTAGATTGGCACCATCAAACTTTTTTAACCCCACTTATATGTCCCAAATCCGAGTTTGCACTTGGCTAATTTATAAATTTTTGTCTTAAAATTTTTTACTTTGTTTAAAAAGGTTTGTATTTTATTTTTTATATTTGCTAATGATATTTTGAAATTGGATTTTGTATTCTCTTGGATTCTTATAATTTTTTGTTTTTTTATAAAATTGTAATAAATTTATGTATATATATACATAATACCTGGCGAATAACGCGCACTTTTAATACAAAAAAAATTTAATGACAGAAATGAAGTAACAACAAAGACCATTAAGTAAAGAAATGAAAACTCATTTAAAAAAAGAATAGCAAAGAGAACATCAAAACACAGACCTCTTAGAAAAGTTTCAAATCCTTTGTAACGAAGGCTAAAAGTATAACCTTTCTTCCATATCATTATTTAACCAGAGATGTTATCAAGGAATTCGGAATCAGTGTCATGATTCTGGGAGTGGTTTTGATAAAAATCGTCTGCAGAGAACGATCCAATGTAAGAAACAAAAAAAAAGGTAATGACAAGGTTATTTATTTATTTTTTGAAACGAATATACTCATCCAGGTGAAGAACAAAGATATTGAAGTATTTTAGGATATAGGCTTGAAGAAGTGTAAGTATCGTATTAATCCGAGAGCCATTTAATGTAAGTCACCCCAAACTTTATTTTTATGATTATTTTCATTATACACGATAAAATCGTAATTCTATTGAGTAACTTAATTAAGAGAAATTTACCTAATTTCCTGAAGATTTATCAATTTTCTTTGATAATTTGAGAAAAATTCTAATCAAACTTAACTAAAATGTTCCAAATGTGCGTGACTTCACAGCGTTGACAAATCACAAACAGTTTTCTTTAATATTACAGGAATGATATTTGCAGGTGTCATATTTTGTTCAACTTATTGTACTGTAATTTTCCTTTGAGGATTGACAATTAACATGTTGAAATTTTTTTTGCTTGTGTGTTTTTGACAGAGTGCAGTGCGTCTTGTGGTACACTTGTAGCTTCATATCTATCTTGGTGGCGGTTCTTAAGAAGCCTATGATAATTCTTTCTTTTCAACTCAAACGTTTTATATTTGTCACTTTTTTCGAATTTACTATCGCTATCTTAACATCCATTTTTTCATCAGGTTCGTTACTTGATTATTACATTTATAAACAATGAGTTGTGCCGCACAGCAGTCAAAACCTATAAGTCTTTCACGGGAAAAATTATCCTGTTCATAGAAAAAGTTTTGGAACAAAAGTAGTAGCGTGGGGAACACAATCACCCCCAAGCACTTTAAGTTTGTAAAAAACTTTTGCCATTCCCTAAAAAGAGGCAGATATGGGACTTTAGTTCTCATATAAAAGGATATTGACAAGGTCATTTTAAATTAATAAACCTTTTTCTCAGAATTAAAGATTTCGTAAGCCTGGGGTGACACTGTGCCCACGCGACCACTCCCGGGATAAGAAAAGATTAAATTTATAGAAAAAACTTATAATATTTATTATGTGAAACGTATGTCTGAAGTTAATTTTATTTATGAATTTTTAATTGAAGGTGAGACAATGATCAAACTGTGCATTTTAAAATATGATTTAATGGAAGATGTTTGATAATAGTTTCAAAAAAGAAAATCATAAGCACATTAGTTTTTATTTAGTAACTATGAAACAGTTACACAGTTATTCGACTCTTTTAGTTATTTTTACAGTATTTTGATTTCAAATAGATATTTGAAAAATGTACGAACTTGAGAGTAATCCAAGACGAAAAGAACAACCAGTCAGCTGCAGTTCATTTTCTTTAATTTTCCGCAATTCATTTACTATAGACTATGGTGCCAGATGCACCAGTATAAATAGTGGGAGAAATCCTCTTTGGTTGTTGCCATACAAATTAGACATTCAAAAATAATAAAATAAAAACAATATGCAAATTCCAACAAAAAAAGATTTCTAGAATAAAGTATATGTTACAGATACAATACAATTTTACAAAAGATCAAACAGATACAATTTTTTTGTATCTGTTTGATGTAGCCTTATAAACTAGCCGACTAAATAGGAAATATATATTCTATATTGAAACGATGCGAAGACGGATGATAATCCAACAAAAACACTGGTTTGAACCTATATATTTCTACATGGTCAAAGTTCCATGCAAAAATGTTTTCAGATATGAATTTGGTATTATCCATTCACACAAAGTTTGATTCTTTTTATAATTCAGGTAATGTATTTCATTTTGTTGTTCTTATATTTTATAGAAACGAAAAATAAGTAAGTAAATATTAAATTTTTTTTTAAATTCAATTAGCAGGTTGAGTGACGTAGTTGGTTTGTCTTTGGCGATGTACACCCAAATTTGCGAGCTAGACAACGCCCCGAGCCGGTGGATTTTCATGATGCAAAATAACGACAGCATTCATGTCGTATGATTAAGCGGCATGTATAGGATCCTTCGAATGCCTGTTTGTCTTGAATGCTCCCAATAAAATTAAATTCCTAGTACCATTTCGCATCGCCATTCCTAGTACCATCTCCTTCTGGGGCAAAAAATTACATTTATTTCTAGGCAAAACCTATTTAAACTTAATTGTACTTTTTGAATAATAAAACTGAATAAATATCTATAGATTGAAGTTAACTATTAATGAAAGATTCTTCAGTCCTTACGTATTATTACAACCTGTTGGCAACATTATATGAAACGAAGCACGTGATTGCCGATTCAGCGCATACGACACATGCGAATTAGGATTGCCAAATTAGCGAATTATCTTTAACGTTGGTGATTGTTGCGATAATACGTAAATATCGGTTCTTTCATTTAAAACAGCGTTTCTCAAACTGTGGAGCCCCCCCCCCGCTCCCTGGGGGGGATGTGATATCCCCACAAGGGGAGAACAAGCATATCGAAAATAAAAAGATTTTTTAAAAAAATAACTGGAATGAAGTAAAACACAAAATACTTTCTGACATAATAAAAAGTACACATTTACACTGACATAATTTATATATATCATCTGGCGATATTACGTCATCAAAAATAAAAGCTTCAATCTTTGATCCTATAACCAAATAAAAAAAATTTTGTTTGAATTTCTGAAGTCCCAGATGAGAGATTTTTTTATTACTTTTCTTTTTAAACCTAAAATACGACTCTTTCTGAGAAAAAACAGAACCCAGATCAAGAATCAAAAAGATTTCAGGAAGATAAAAAATTCGTCACTGCTATTATTATTGAAATATTATACATTAGCTGTAAGAAGAAGAGGAAGCCTCTTAATTCAAGTTTACTCCTGATTAAGCAAGGGAAGAATCTGCTGAAATTATATATTACTCATGATAGCGAAAGTTAATTTGAGAAAAGCGATGAACATGAAACGAAAGGATAATTTTCAAATGCTTCCTAAAGAACTCCATCAACTAAAATATAAAGCTTTAAAACCAAGATAACATAGAAAATTTAAACTGTGGAAATTTATCAAACAATTACCTCCTATTTTGCTTTTTTTTTAATTATTACTTTTTTATATTATTTATTTTTGCCACTGAATTTATCTAAATTGTAAGCATTTAAGACTATTCCTTCACAATATCTCCATCAGTAAACGGTTCCATTTGATAACCAATGATATAATGATTTCATAGGGTGCCTTTGTTATCGCTGAGGCATTAGCACTGACAAATATTTTTTTGCTGTTGTAAATTTTATTCAAGAAAGCTTATTTACATCTCTTGAAAGAGATCTTCAATGAAAAGTGTCATTGAACGATTCCTGTTTATTAGTATTTTTTAAATACACTTTCATGACAAATCAAACAATTACTGAACCATGCTTGTTTTTCACTACAAAATAATCAACTTCTCAATCGTCTTGAAACAATCTATTTTCTTCAAATATTTTTTCGCTTGCAAGATATGAAATATAGTTAAAAATTAGTTCCACTCATAAAATGGCCGCTACTCCACTGTTGTCTGTTATCACTAATCAGAAAAATAAATATTAATTCGTACCCAAACGACATCGGCCTCAAAAAGCAAAATATTGAATTGTTTAGCAAAGAATTTCCCACCAAATTTTCATAAATACATAAATGAATTTCTCAGAGCAATGAGTTATGATCGGGCCATTTAAAAAGGCCCAGTGGGCCGCAAGTTGAGTACCGCTGGATAGACTATTTTTCTAATGACATTGGTACTTTTAGAAAGGGATAATGGAGGAAATAAATATTTAATTAAATATCATTCTGCAATCTGATCCAACTTAAAAATGAGAGAAAGAAAAACTCTATAATATAATTATTTTATTACTTAAAAGTAATTTACTTCAAATATGTATTACTTTTAAAGTAATATATACATAATTTAATACGTATTATGTGAACTTGTACTGTTTATAGTTAAGATCGTATTATAGTCTTAGCGTCAAAGTGCATTATTATTGCAATCAATACATTATTATTGTATAAAGGGGGGGGCGCAATAAAAATTATGATTGAAAATTATGTCGCCAGTTTTGAAAGTGTGAGAAGCACTGATTTAAAAACTACATAAAAATGTGTAAGAAGCGTTTGTAAAAGTATTTATTAAAGATCTTAGACAATTTACTTGTGTCTTGTGCATAGGTTGGAGACATAGCCTTCCTGAGTGATTTGAGTGGTCTTCATTGAAGCAAGAACTTATATCAATTTGTATTCACTTGCTTACATAAATAATGACAATGAAAATTTATAGTGTTAAAAAAAAGAACAGTATAAATGTAATTTTCAGAGGTCGCCGGTACTTACAACCAGATCTATATTTCGAAAGATAGAGAACATATAATACGGCAACACTCTGCAACATATACCTCTTATCTCAAGACATTAACTACTTTCTTACAATTAATGTTTGTAAAACAACGGTCGTGACGTCATTAATCAAACTTATATTGTGCTAGTTGTCTAATAGTTGCTATTGCTATACTTATTAGCACATATATTGTGTAATATTTTCTGTTTGTCTTTAATATTATTTGCAATTGTTTGAGCATGAAACCTGAGAATCCAGTTATGTTTTGAAATTTTAAGATCGAGAAAAAAATACCGTTTATTTACACAGAACTATGCTAAGTATGTTAAAAGAAAAATATTAATGTTATTCTTCTTTTAGAGAGACGCTTATATCATTATCTTTCCATTATTCCAGTAAATAGCCTCATTAATCTTTGCATGCTTGCTTTGGAATATGAAAATAAACTGGATGTTTGAAAACGAGAAAGCTAAAGTAGCTAGTCATAACGGTACTTATCATGTAGTTTTTCTAAAGTACGCTGTTGTCGTATTTTTATCAAGTGTACGGTTTCTTAAGATATTATTTATAACATTTTTTAATCGGGCACATCAAACTGCAAAAGGAGGATCGTTAAACAACGTAAATAAAACAATGTAAAGTCAAAGTTAAGTTACTGTTTTTTTCATCTGTGAAATAATAATTTTCTTAATAATTTTTTTCATATATACCATGTTTTTATAACCTTTTTCATACATTGGCATCCACTTCTGAGCTATAGTCCAAAGTTCAAGTCTCTAGCCCATCAGGAAGTTAATCAATTACAAAATTCCACCTGGACAGATACACAAGAAAGCGAGTTTATAAAACATCATGGTAACTTGGGGGCCTCTTTTTTAACCCCAGAGCCACAAAATGTTATACGTAGACGCAACCCGACCTGTGATATTGACAGGTGTCTTTGTTCGCGTAAATTCGTGTAAGTTTTGGAGTTATGGGGCCGAAATCGAGCCAGCCTCTTCAGGGGGGGGGGGGCAGAATTCGAAACTAGAACTTTTTTTTTACATTCTCATGCATTGTCATCAGTTTCTGAGTTATGACCCAAAGTTCAAGTCTCTAGCTCATCGTGAATTTAGTTTAAAATCCATTAACAAATTCCACCCGGACAGACATACAAGTCTCTTCAGGGGCCGGGTTCGAGACTATGACTCTTTCTTTTTTACATTTTAATTCATTGTCATCAGCTTCTGAGCTAGGGTCCAAAGTTCAAGTCTCTAACTTATCGGAAAGTTAGTGTAAATCCAATTACAAAATTACACCAGGACACACAAGAAAGCAGGCTTATAAAAACACATGGAAATCTTGGGGCCCCTTTTTAACCCCAGAGCTACAAAACTGTATACATAGACGCAACTCAAACCGAGCTATCAACAGATGGTCTTTGTTTGAGTAAATTTGTATAATTTCCGGAGTTATGGGGCCCTTTGTCGAAATCGGGGCCCGCCTCTTCGAGGGTCCAGGTTCTAGACTAGAACTTCTTATTTCCCATTTTCATGCATTGTTATCTACTTTTAAACTATGGACCAAATTGCTTGTCTCCAGTTCATCGCGAAGTTAGTTTAAAATCAATTACAAAATTCCACCCGGACAGACAAGAAAGTGAGTTAATAAAAACATGGTAAATGGTATGCTTGTGTGGCGATTTCGTTTTAAAGACTAAAAATGTGGATGAAATTAATGTTATTTGACACATGAATAATATAAACTTTACAACTTTTACATAACACTTTTACTTTAATAAATACTAAATTATTATTATTTTTTAAATGTGATAGATATACTGCTTTCTACTCTCTTTGTACAATCGTTTTATGCTCCAAATTAGCAGTTTTCGAAATGCAAAATGTTTCTGAACAAATTTTTTAAAAAATGTAAACACTTTGCTTGATTTTTTAAATAATTTTAGGGCAAAAAACAAGGTTAAGGTAATAAAGAGTTATAATTCTTTTAAATGTCAATATTTTACCTAAAAGAGATTTTGTTCTACGATTTAAGCGATTGCTTAGGAATGTGTGGTAAAAAATGGAGTCTGAAACTTACACCTTGCATTTACACTGAATCCGTACAGACAATGTGAATGAATGACCCTGACGAGAATGAAGAACAGGAAAAGTTTCTAAAAGTAAAAATAAAAAAAGGCGACAGTTCTTAGAAGTCAAAGGACAATCACTTCAACTTCGTCATGCATCACTGAGTAACTACAAGTGTACCGACTACCCACTGATTGCGGAGGGTTGTCAAACTACGGTTGCGGTTTAAAGACCTATATTTTTACTCAGTTTTTCTCACAATTATAGTGAATAATTCGAAATACAAAAATTTGTATTATTTTCTTTTTGAGGTATCTCATGGGTGTCTGAATTTATGTCTGGAACAAAATTTTAAAAATAAATGTTTACCTTGACTTTCAATTCAAGTTAATATGTGATTTAAATGCAAGTGCGAAAATTTCTTTCGCTATCCAGTGGGTTTCGTCTAAGATATGGATGAAAAAATGCCATCTTTCTTTTTATCACATGCTATTTTCAATAATATAATACTTGAGAAGAAGCACATCACAATATATTTTGTTGCTTATTCCCTAAATAAATGCAAATATGTTATGCCTCGGTGAATCATGGAGTAGTTCAAACAGAACCCTACTAATAAATTTTAGCAAAACTTTCCATTAAAAATAAGTGTGCATTGCTACATAGTAAACATGATATCAAATAAATATGCTAATATATTTCTTCATCACTAGAAAAGAAATTATCATATTTTAAACTGAAGTATGCTGTGCAACAGTGGCGAAAACATGCCTACCACGTCAAAAAACACTTAGGTAAAAGTGCCAACAATTATTCTCAGTGGAAAAAATTTTAAAAAAGTTTTAGTCTGGGGTAGAAAGAACTCCTAAACCTCCTTTATGCATGCCACTTCTGTGCGCCCGCTAAAAGGTATCATAATGTTTGTTTAATTTTAAAGATAAAAGTCTACATTAACTTATAAGAATTTATAACTAATGTAATAATTTTTTTAAATTACTTTTGCTCATTTTTTTTCGTATGTAATTTTGCCAAAAGAAATAATTGATAATTTAATATTTATTTTAATAATAATATGAAAAAGATGCATAACATATAGCTTTCTCGAAGTAGAGAAAATTAGGTTGCACTGGTGTTATACTTGAGGGGAAAATCAGACAGTGGTTAGAGAGGAAATATTATTTTTTGGTGTACAAATTTACTATAGATTTTTAAATGGATTTTACTGAAGATATATTGTTGCTTTTATAAATAGCAGGCCAACGAGGGAAAGGCGCACGAAATTGAAAGCATGATTTTCATCTCTAATAATAATAATGGAACATCACATTGATGATATTTTTTTATTTAACTGATTTGCCTGATTAAAAGATTTAATCAAACAAATTCGTTGAAAAACAATCAATATAAGACGTAGTGATAGACATATTGAACTGACATATCTAAATAAAAAAACAACACGAAAACAAAATATAATTTAAACTACATCATTCAGGTCACACGATGGTCTTTGTTCGAAACAACAAGATCCGAAATTGTAATCTAACTCCTGATTTCAAGTTTGTTATCCAGGTTTCAACATAATCCACACTGATATATTAGCACTTATTGATATCACATCTTTACCTAATTGAATGGCACATTAAGCAAATTCATAGTTACTTTTTTTAAGTATAAAAATAAACCTATTTCAGTATGATGACGTTATTAAAGAGAGGTAATCCGTAATATGTGAGAAATTAAGTACTTCAAAGTATTTTCAATACCAAAATATCTTTAAATACTCCTTGGACATATTTCTTTGCTAATGAACACTTTTAAAATTGAGGTAATATTAAATATATTATTCTGAAATTATATTTGCAACGGGTCTACCCGCGAGTATTCAACTAATCCTCTTGGGGTAAATTCATTCCCCTTTTTAACTGTAAGTTCTATTGAAAATTTTCTCCCGAAGAAGAAGAGGTTATTTAGGCAAATGAGTGGTTCTATTTAAAGCTTGGCATTTAGGTACGCGATACTAGTCGCTGGATGGTCAATTTTTTAATAATTGGAGAATAAGTGATAAAATTGAGCTTAAGGATTACTAATGGAGGTTAAATAATTTAGTAAGAGAATTACGATGAATTACAGCTTCGATGTCTAAAGTGTTTCAAGATAAAGAGGAGTAAATTATACTTATATTTTAAGTATCCTTAGGCTATGTGATTGCTCTTCTAACTAGTTACGTAGTGCAATTCCGACCTTTAGTTGTCTGGTTTAAGTCAGTGGGATAGTAAATATGAGTTTGTAACTGGTTATGGCTGATCTATACTCCAACCCCCAAACACCAACAACCATTAGCAAGTTGTCACATATTGCAGCATTAATTTACATTATAAGGACATTCTGATGGAGTGAGTGAGTGTTTATTAACACCTAATTATAAAGCAACACGAGAGATTTTGGTTACGGACCTCGTAAATTTGAGCCATGTCAATTATCGAGGACGACACTTGAGCCGTCGCTCTCCTTTCTGAGCTTCCACACAACGTCAACCTGATGATTTTGAGCCTTGATAGCATTAATGTACATAGGCGTCTCTAGAAAGGAAGTGGATCTTCAGTGACACTAAGGCTTTAACTGATGATACGATTGCCATGAGTCCATAACCTTTGACCACTAACATATCCAGGCCGCTGATATTTTGATTGAAAGCAACCTAGCTGTTATTTTAATTGCTTTTTTATCTTAAGCGGTATAAGATTTTCTTAAAATCTTGTTAAACGGATGACCAAAAAGCACTTAATTTAGATTTGTCTCGAAATAAATCCATAAATAATTTTTTTAACAAAATTTACTTAGGGGGGGGGACTATTGTTTTTAAATTAGTTTTCCCGACACGTAAAAGAGCATCTTTATTCTTAAAACAGTTTTTGTGTTATAGTATAATTACTTAAAACAAATAAAATGTTGAATTTAACCATTTAACACATACATATGTTATTTTTTTTAAAAACATTATTGCGGGTGTTCGAAAAGTATGAATACACTTTCAAAGATTAATTACAAAAACACAAATAACGATGTTAACGTACGATTGGCTCTTCTTTTGTCCTATTAAGAAAATAGTAAAGTTTTTTTACAATACTTTACTGCACAATTTCAATGTATACATCATTAAGGTATCCGACTACCCTAAAATTGTGAATTTTGCCAAAAATTGACAATTTTTTGTGATTTTATTATATAGGCCATCTTATTAGCTTTATAAAAATACCAAGTTTATTATTTTCCGTTCACTAGAACAAAAACTACAAGTATTTTAGTAAAAGCAGATGCCATTACTTTAAGCAAGATGTCATACTTAAAACGCGTTTTACTCGAAATGTTTTTTTTTAATATGCTCAAACAAAGCCAGCGATTGCTAAAAAAGTTTTGAAAAAAATTATTTGAATTTATTTGTGTATGTTCTGTATAAAAGTTGAAGGTTTTAACCTGTTTTATTACAAAATTTGCAGTTCCTTATATGAATATAATCACAGTTTTTTTAAGCAATTTCCTATAATAACTAAAATAAAGAGCTCTAGTTTTTGTAAAAATTAAAATAGCTCTTATTCTGAAGGTCTTTTCAGAAATGAATAGCATAGCAACACATCAGAATTAAAAAATTGGAAATTAGACCATAAATTTTGGTACAGATTGGCCGCGTTTAGGTTATTTTTTGTAATTTTTTACCATTTTTTTCCCCATTTAGTAATAATAATTTATTTTCCTCTTCTTAATTTTAGCATGTTTTTCTAAAAATGCACTAAGGAAATCAAAAGTTACAAAAAATTCCCCATGTCTGCATTTTTTTAAAATAAGTTGTCGCAAGTAGTCTGATTGCATGCAACACATCAAGTTTACACGAGATTTCTAGCCATGTTCTTCGAAGCATTGAAAGATCAATAATTTGAATGATCAGTGTAATTCGAATTATCAATTCATCAATTGTTGCTATATGAAGATTGATAAATAATATTTTCCTACTTATCCTGCCAAGAAGAATTCCAAAAGTATTACGACTAGGGATATGGATGACCACACGTTAATGGACTTCCTCTTTCCATCCATCGACTGAGGAACTTTTACTTCCAAACTCAAGTGTGGTGGTGCTCCATTTACACTGTACATGTATTGCAGACTTAAATTCAATAAACCATGCTACAACCTGTGCAAAATATTGCGTTGAATCCACTTTCAAATGAGAATTTTGAAAAACGAGAAAAGAATTTAAAATTTTTCTGAATGGACAATAAAAAAACAGTAAGAAAAATCTTTAATTGTTTATTTTTCATTAAAATTTGAAAGTATGTGTGTGTACACTTCATTTGAGAGTTTGAGAGACAAATCATTTGAATACTAAAGATTTAAAAAGACAATTAAAATTTTTGAGGCAAAAACAGACGGAAAAAAATTTATAGCAATGTAGCCTGAGGACTGTATTAAAAATAGTGGAGCTTACAGACCGCGAAATTATTCTACTTTGCTTACACTACTGAGTTGAGTCTTGTATATTATAATGAATAGAAATGTTGAGTTAAATAGTAATATACCTAAAAATCTTTGGAAGTGCTAAGATCACGCTTTAATCTAAATACAATAAGCGAGGTACTGCCAAATTCAGCGTTCTAAATACAATTGCAAAGCCTGAAAAATAATTAATAACAAATTAATAATTGTAAAAAAATAACAATATAATATTAAACCTGTATTAATAAGTAAAACTAAAATTATTCCAATGGTATTAAGGATATTTTTGTAATTTTCTTACTGTAAAAGCAGTATATTAGCAACAAATATTTTATAAGTACAATGGGTGATCAAATGAAAAGGTACGAAACGACGCGGTGAGTACAAATATAGACTTTATTCAAAATATACACCATAGGCCTGAGCACAACGATCCCACTGATGAACAAGCCGCAGGATTCCTTGTTCCCAGAATTCCTGTGGCTGTGACGAGACCCAGTCCTTCACAGTGTCCTTGAGTACGTCGTCCGAGTTGAAGCGCTTTCCTTTCAGGTGTTTCTTCAGTGGACCCAACACATGGAAATCGCAGGGTGACATGTCCGGACTGTAGGACGGATGGTCCAACGTGTCCCATTGGAACTTGTCCAGTTCCATTTGTGTGACTCTGGAGACGTGTGGACGCGCGTTATCATGGAGCAGAACCACACCCTCCGTGAGCAGCCCCAGTCTTTTGTTCTTGATGGACCTGCGTAGGCGTCGGAGTGTCTCACAGTACACATCGGAGTTAATGCTTTTTCTGTGCTCGAGTAATTCTGTGCTCGCATCATTTGGACGCCACTTTTTATAAGAGCCTTTGCTCTCTCCTGCGCATGCGGGCACCCGCGCATGATCCGATCCCAGTCAGAGTCTCCAATGGCATCCCGAGATGTCTCGCTGCATTCTCCCTTGGCGGAATATGCAAATATTTAACTGTTTCATTTTTATGTCGTTTCGTACCTTTTCATTTGATCACCCCTTGTATATATATTCATATATACATATGTATATGCGTTTTCTTTAATAATAAAATCTAATAAAATTGTAAATATTTCTTTTGCGAAATTGATATTAAAAATCTGAGGAAAATATGAATGTTTTTCCTATTGTTTTTACAAAGTTGCTAACGTAATTAAATTCAATTTGTTCTGAAATGGAAAAGTAATTTTACGATTTGAAGGAATCTAAAATAAGTAATTTTTAAATCAAAATTAAATTTTCATTACGCAGAAAAACAGTTTATATTTTGAAAGAAGTTTTTTTTCTCAAAAGGATTTGAATATTTAAATAAATTAAGGGAAGCAAAAATTTTATATAATTATAAATTTTAAATGTAAATCTTGAAGTTAACGAATGATGAAAATATTTGCGTGAATGTATAAAAAAGTTGGTAAGTGTTTTCCACGTTATATTACAAATTCTGAGGGAATTAAAGGGGATATATTTTTATAATTTCGAATCTAATTTAGTGATCTTGTTTATAAAATATGCATTTTGCATTGACACACTAGGAATATAAACAATAAAACTGAATTATATATGAAGAGGCATATGACTTACAATTGAAAAATAGTAAATTAATCATTATATTTTTTAAGAAAAGCATACACTCGTGTATTAAAAATTTAAATACTGCGAGGAAAAAAACATGAAGTAAAAAAGTAATATTTTGTGTATATCTTTTTGATGTTGTGGCCCATCGCTAGCGGAGAAAAAAAGATGCTTCTACATGTTGAGTGTTGAAATCCGTTGTAAGAAATTTTTGGATGTCTTTTTTTTTGGAATATTCAGGAGAAATAATTGAACGTGTGTAATCTGTCTACTTATTTAAGTAAATATGTATCAGAAAAATATTTTGATTTGAAAAAAAATAATTTACTGATGAATATTTTGATGTTTCGGAGAATTTTTTTCAGGTTTTTTCATGTTAAAACATGATGACACTATAACGTACTAAAAGAAGAATACATCTCATACTTCAAGCACTCTTAGATGTTGTTTTGCTTCGAAAAGCGCTTTGGTTATCATAAAAGTCAATCACTTTTAATATAATTTTCTAAAATGTCGGCTAGAAAGCAACTTAAATTTCAATGCTAATTTAATATGCATGTTGTTCTAACTTTCAATGAAAACCAAAATTCTCTGAAATTACAAGTTTTTATCTACTTTGTTAATTTATGTATACAATGATGACGGAAGAGTCACCGAATTACTATTAAAAGGTAGTGTATTCAAGAAACATTGTAAACAACAGTTGTTGTCTACTGTAAAGAAAGAATATTAAAGTAGAAATGTTCCATAATACTTATAATGAAGCAATGAAGAGCAGAGCATCTCAATAATTGAAACATGGTTTAGTACCTATACGGGGAAGCAAAATGTGAATATGTTTATTAATTTTTTCTTGGGTATCATCTTACTATGATATTAGAAGGAGTTGTAATTTCACTTAAGTAGAAAAAAATTTTTGCTTAGGTCATCACTACTATGATATGATTAGATAATTTTCTCTCACTAACCAAAGTTGATTTTAATTTTATGACTGTTTCCTTAGTACGCTTGCAACCGTAGTCCAATTCTTGTCACCAAAATTTTTAGGTCAAGGTGTAGAGAAATGACGAGTGGAGAAATTTGTATTCTCAGTATTTTTTGTCTCGTGTTTCAACTATTTAATCTTACCTTCTTTTTATAAGAGTTTACAAAAAAAAATTATGTGTAAAAAAGAAAAATGTGTACTAATCAAAATCATGTTTTATTTTTTTTTCTTATGTTTTTTTTGGTGATATGAAACAATAAATTTGCTTCTTTAGTATATTTGGAAATAGTTGTTCTTTTGAAATTTTTCTCTTCTTTTGTTCTGAATAAAACTTTATAAGTTCTGTAGTATGAGGGTAAATTAATACTTTGCCAGCGTTTCGATGTTTTTAAAGATATTCTGATTTTTTGAAGAAGCTTAATATTCTCATTGATTTAAGATTTACATTTAAACTAGTAGTTGTTCATCTACTCCTATATAACATCACTGAAATTGTTGAAACACTTTGTTTAAATCACCATAAAATAAATCTTATTAATATATAAACTGAGTTCTCTTAATCATACAGTTAAGAAAAAATATAATTTTTAGATTGATCAGCGCATAAGCTCTAATGGAGAAAAATAGCCCTTACCTTTCCTTTTATATCTTCCTGATAATTGTAAATAATAAGGTATGAAATTTCAAATTCTGCAAGCAATAAGACATTAATTTTAGTATATATGGTAAAAAATATATTCTAAATCAGAAATATCACATCGCCTTTTACTCTTTTCATTCGATACACAATGTAAGCTTTTACATAGGCAAGATTGAAAAGAGATAGCTACAATTTCTTAGGTACGAAATGGATTTATTCAGGGTGAAAGTTGTTAAAATAAGATGGTATGTACTACAGTATTGTGTTTTAACTCTTAGTTTTATATTAAAATTACCTTAGTTATACCTTATAAAATTTTATTGTAAGCATAAATTTACATTCTGAGTATGTATGAAAAGAGACGTCCATGAGAAGATAACTCCATTTTGATAAATATTCGTGAACTATCATCTTCAGGAAAAGAAGTATATAAGATACAAATGATTTATGGCTATTTTTAATAATTTTTAGGACTTTTAAATATTAACGTGAAATACTTCGAATTTAGATATATTTGAAGGGATCATATAAATTATTCTTAAATTAATACTAGCTAATTATATATGCTAATAAGAGCACGTGCAAATATGTGGTAGAAGCATATTTGTGTGTGAAGAACCATATAAAAGGAAGAAGAAAAGACTGCAATTTGTTTTTTCACCATTTCTTGGATGAGTAAACCTTAGTATGCTCGTCAAAGTATGCAGAAAACAGTCGAGTACATTTCTGGGTTTGACATGAACAGAACTGTTACAGATTATTCATCCAAAAGATATTGGTGCTAAAAAAGGGTGAAATGAAAGCACAATCAAGCGAATAGATAATCGATGGTACAAGAGGAACTGATTGACCTGGGGAATATATTGCACAATCTAAGAAACGTGAAGATATAGTTTGTGTATATCTGCATATGCGAGGGTCACTGAAATTTTTGAAATACTCCTAGGTTTTTATAGTGATACTCACAACGTTTTTAGGAGTGTTTGAAGTAGTCTCCTCCAGTATCAATGCTCTTTTGTAGACGAATTTTCCACAGATTAAATGCCTCAAACCATTCATTTCTTGGAATTGATGAAGAAATGCATTTATATCCAAGTCAATCTCTTCTTCTGAATAAAAACGACGTCCACATAAATTCTTTTTTAGATTAAAATATAACCAAAAGTCACATATAGCTAGATCTGGAGAATAAGGTGGTTGCTCTATCAATTTAATTTGATTGTGTTTAAGAAACTCAACTGTTAATCCGCTAAATGGGAAGATGCATTGTCATGGTGAAGTATTAGTACCTTAACATTAACTTCTTGGAGAATTTCTTGAAGACATTTAGTGGTATAACAGTTTGCTGTTACTGTCTTCTGCCCTTCCAACTTGTTGGCTTTGACCAATCCTGTACTTCTGAAGAAAATGGTATGCATTAATTTTTTCATTGTTCGTTTTCTTTTCGCCATTGTTGGTGTGAGATCATCTGCAAAAAACCATATTTTGCTTTCTTGTCGTGTTGGAACGTCAAAGAACGGTGTGTACATCTCCCGTTACAATTTTAGAAATGATATAATGACCAACATCATTTAGCAATTTCAGAGTTTCTTTACTGATTCAGACACGTTCCTCTTTTTGGTGCTCAGTTATACTATGGGGAACGCAACGGTAAACTACTTTTTTCATATGTAATTCTTCATGAATAATTTTGTCTATGGCTGCGGATCCAATGCTAAGTTCCTTCTTATCACTTGGTAGGTATTATCATCAATGAACATTTTTCGTATGGTAGACACATTATCCGGAATTACTGCCTACCGTGGCCTTCCTGTGTGTTCTTCATCCTGAAGAGAACTGTGACCACTGCAAAATTTCTTAAACCATCTGAATACAGTAGCACAACATGGAGATTCGTCACCAAATGTTAATTGTAGCCATTGATCGCATTCTTCTTGATTTAATCCGGCTTTAAAATCATAGAAAATCATAGCACGATAATGTTCTCGCGTCATTTTCTCATCTGTGTCTGATATTTATTCTACGCTAAAACAACTTGAAGTAAATCAGTAAAAAGTCGTCTGCTATGTTAAAATTCTTTGTATTTTCAAATTAAACCGTTAATTTTGTTTTGTAACTTCTCGTCTGTACGCATCTCAAAAATTTCAAAGTTACCATCGTATCTATACTGTGTAAATGAAAAGGAAAGACTTCACTGCAACATATAGAAGTGAATACAAAAAATAGGGTATCTTTCCTAGTAATATGCACGTAGGTGACTGCAGTCTTATGTTAAACGTCGTTCATATGCAAATGAGAGCTTAACGTATTTTTTTTAACAAATCATGATTCTGTCTACAACATTAGAACGATCGTATTGGAGTCTAGCAACATTAGGACATGAAATTGCATGACTATTTCATCCTTCAACACTAGCCTAGTTCTTCGTTATGTGTTATGGCTTGAAGCCATCGTATTTTACTACCGAATCTTCCTAATATGCATTGTTAGTATACATAATACCAATCAATGTGTTACTGAAGTTTTGAAGCTTACTGCCATTCCTTCTTGCAAGGTTTAACTTTCAGTTTAGACTCTAGTCTCTCTCTCTCTCTCTCGGTGCATGCAACCGCCCAACCTACACACATACAAGTGTGCGCGCGTGCGCATGAGTGTGTGAAGTATCGACAGTGAGATGGGATTCATTGTTCATATTGAAGTCGTGGTACTAAAACAAAGCCCCCTTCTTGTAAAAAGCTCCCATCATCGTTTATTTCTTTTAACATCAGGAGAGTTATTTCAAAATTTTAAACGCTTAAAAAGAATGATTAGTAACATTAAAAGCACCTGTTTTTCTTCCTTTGATAAACAAAATTTTGTATTCCATGAAGAAATTAGCAATCAATGTGTCATTAACATATTTAAATGGACTGTTCTTCTTTCAATGGATATAATAGATAAAATGTGCATATGAATTTTTATTTATAATTAGAGCAGAATCTCGTTACTGTATTTTTCGACACCATCACCATCAAAGAAATAAATTTTTTATCACAAATATTTCCTCACTCGATGATATATACGCAAAAACACTTGTCTCAAAATATAATCTTGTTTCAGAGTAAATCTTTAATTAGAAAAACTCACTTCTTTTTTGAGTGACTTATTTAACTGCTATTATTCTTTAATTTCCTAAACTATAAAATTTATCGAAATCCTGCTCTAAATTTATCATTATTTCCATTAGAAATGCATATATGAAAAATTTCCCCAATTCTCTAACATAAAATACATTTATTTCATTAGGTTAGCTGGAATGCCTTCACAAAAAAAGAAACAAGAAATTAATTTAAAAGAAAAAAAACTTTTCGGATGCTTAAGATTTCAATCAAAGTAGGTATGATTCATATAGGGGTTACCAACAGAATAATCATGAAATTCAGTGGCAATCGTTATTGTATTTTACTTTTTAAAACAAAACCTCGTTCGAAACTTCTTTTGAATCAATAACAAGGTCGCATTTTCTTGAGATGAGTAGGATATTAGAATAGCAAATGTAATCCGGGTTTATTCTCTTGCGTAGGTATCACGCGTAGGAATTGAAGGTGATTAAATATTCCAACTACGCGAGGTCGGTTTTTGGAATCTCTTAATTATGAGGCTTCTAATCTTGCCTACAAAAATCGAAAAACGTTATGTATTTTTATTTTTCTATGTGAGATGTACAGTTAAATGTATTTAATAATTCAATTCATTGGAATTCATATCTGTCAATAATTCTTCCTTCTAATTTTAGTAATAATTTAGCTAAACACACTAAATAGCATGGTATCTTTTAACTAAGTCATTATTATATTTTGATACTATGAAAAAAAAATCACCATCACACAATATCCATTAGCATATTTAATTATTAGATAATATAAAATATTTTGTGATTGTATTAAATAGAAACTATTATTTCAGCTTATTTATTGACACTTGACATATAGTTTGAACATTGATATAGTTTTCCTTAAATCTTTCTAAGCCAAAAATTATTATTCGGGCTCAAGCACTTCATTTTGGAAAATAATTCTTAATAGTATTTGAATGAATATATTCATTTTGAAAATAATTTTTAATAGTATTTTATTAAATTTCAGCTAAGAATTTTTCAAACAAAAGAACAATAAATTTGTTGAATCAATGAATCCTCCAACATCTGTAAATTACAATCTGGAAATGTATAACTTATACTATAATATTTTTCAAACATAAATTTATAAAAAATTTTATTGATTGTTATTCAATATAAAGAAAAATGGAGGTATCGTAATGTCTTAGTTGTTATTAAAGATAATCTTAATAAAAAATCAAGTTTTATTTGTTATTGTTAAAGCTCTAACACTATTACGAGTTATAGATGCCTTCCAGCGTATCTTAACCTTTCAAACGCCATCATTATATAACTCAGCTGATTGAATTAAAAACTGTTACTTTATATGTTAAAGGACATGTGACAAAATATAAAAAAAAAAAAAAAAAAAAAATGACAAATTTCAACCCGATCTCTCGTTGATTCCTCGACTCCACTTCGAAACGAGAGAGATTGTCGCCCTGGTGAGGACGTATTTTTCTAGTAATACCGTCTCTTTAAGAAAATGCACTTGGCAATGGATACTGGCCCATGTAGACATCTTCGGCAATAAGGAAACTGATAACCTGCCAAGAATGTCCGATATTCCCCTCAACTTCCCAATAGTCTTACCCTTACCGATGCTGATGCGATAGCTACACGTAAGCTCACCTCCCATTTAGTTACGAAGTACTTCATTCCAGAAATTAATTGTAGCTTCGTAATTTCAATTATCATAGCTAGACTACGTACAAGATACTTTAAAGGGATGAAAGCATCCCCTAATAACCAAAGAAGTTACAATAAGTGTCTTCGCTGTTCTGACATTGAACTTTTTCCTAATCATATTTTTAGCTGTCCTTCTAAATTGGCTAAACTGCATAACATAGAACTAACCTCAAGTACCATCAACTGCTTTATTCACCAAAGGTCTTCGATATTGCAAGGGCCATTTTGGACACCTTTGTTCCGTTTGATTTCTCTGTACCTCTTGGACAAGTCAACAACAACCACTCAATTTCTTGATTACTCCATGTAATAGGAGTAGTATGCACTAGTGATGGTCTGACCCTTCTCAAGGTAGCTTGATAAGATGTCTTCATGACAGTATTTAAAAAGCAGAGGGGATGATTTCCTTGCAGACCTGCACCTTAGTCTTAAGGAAGGATATTTATCACTGTGATTCCATTCTTTGATAATCTCTTTGGTCTCTGGATCATTTTGATTGATACAAGATTCAACCATTAATTCCAGGGAACCAATAAACTATGACCCATTCATCTTGATTTAAAAGATTCAAAATCTCTTTGGTATTCTCCCCCAGTGTTTGCTTGTGAAAAAAGTCAGGAAGCTTGAAAATCAGCGTTTTAAGCCTTATCCATGTCAGTTCTGCTTCAACGGTTTTCCTCACACAGCCGTTAATAGGTTCAATTATTCATGATCATTCGAATGATAGATCTACGATTTATAACTCCTCCACTTTGTTGTGACAACAAGGTCCGTCAGTGACGGTCTTGATTGCTTACTTTGAAAATTATTTTCTACCTCAAAACAGAATCATAGAATGTTCTATCTTTTCATTGCATTTGAGAATTAAGTGGAATTGGTGGCAGCTGTAACTTTTCAAATGAAGTGAATGAATTCCTCTGAGCTTCTGTATTAGCCATAGTGCGGATGCTTTAGTCTACGATTTCCTGAAATCAAACAAATCATTATTAATAACTGCAATTTATAATACCAACATCCCATGGACCATAAAGTAATTGTCTTATAATATTGTTGTGGATAATTGTTGGCACATCCAATTACAATGAAAATGTCAATTTAGTTTTATAAAAAATAGTTCTAATTGAGAAAGGATTCCTAATTTTTTATTTTTTTATTTTTGTCAAAGACCACCATAAAATACTTTTAATTCTAAATGTAAAAATAACTTCAATAATAAATAAACTGAAGCTAATCATTGGTTTAAAGTAAAATGTTTTATAGCTAGATGACATTTATAATCAACTTTTGTTTGATTAAACCTATTTAAACTGAATTTTTGGCTTTTTAAAAACGTTGTAGGAAGATAAACATTTCGAATAAATAGTTTTTGTTAGAGGGCTGCAAGAGTATCTAGTATTTATGTATATATTGCAGAAAATACTTTAAATGTACATTTCAATGCTAGTAAATCTGATAATAAAATTAAGTACACGTTACCATTATCAAAATTTAGAAGTAAAAAGAAACGTATATTTCGCTATAAATTTATTTCATATTTTGAGGGTTAATTTTTTTTATGTAAAAGCTATGAAAATTTGAGTTACATGCTTTTAGTTCATATTTATATGTGTGTCATATCAAAAATAAAAATTTCCGTTAAGGATGGCAGGCATATATTTTCTTTTAAAGATATTCTGTTTATATTTATTTTGTCTCAAGAAAATTTTTTCTCCGTTCAGTGAATGATTATGATACCACAAAAATGTAAACTTTTTTACTTTTCTCTGCTTATAACAGATAGAGATGATAGCGATATATATCTACTTCTGAAAAGTAAACAGAAGATATTTTGCTAGCTTTTCTTCTCTTTCAAAAAATATTTTAAGTATATATTTAAAAAAATGTTGTGGCTGAAATATTGCACTAAAAAGATGCTATTTTCCAATATATTTCTTTGTTTTCATTGTTTCTGACTTTCAAAAAAGAATATTTATTTCCCATATTTGAATGCAAGAAAGAGATTTTAACACAATACGCATTGCTCATACAGTTTTCTAAGGAAAAAAGTTTGATAAAATATAAAAATATAATAAGCCAAACTGAAAATTTAGTGATACCAGTGGAGTTCCTTAAATAGTATTATCGAAAACATAGTTGAAAAGCGTTTCTGAAAATTCCCGAAATTTCACATTTGGAGGGTAGTCATGAATATTAATGAATAATTATGATCTATGGAGCATAATTATTAATATTCATTAGTATCCATGAATTGCATATAACTTAACTGATGCCTATAATGTTTACAGAAACCATTGTCTATTATTTCCCTTTAGTAAGGATCAAAGTGCATTTTTTTTAATATGTATAGTTATTTTGGCGGAATAATATATATATATATATGTATTGTGTTCCGAAATTTATTTTTTGATAATTGCATCAATTTGCTGTGATTAAGAATAAAATAAAAATCGGCCTTACATTAATATAACTTTACTAATAATATTTAGAGTACGTGCCGACTGGTAGTGTAATTGGTCTGGTGTTGGCCTTGAAAGAGTAAGGTTGTGGGCTCGACCTTGGCACAATACGTTGGATTTTCATGATTCAAAAAATCAACAGCGTTCATGTCGTATAATTATGCGACATGTCAAATATCCCTAGAATGCCTGTTTGGCTTGTGTGCTCTCATCAAAATTAAATTCCTGATACAGTTTTTCATCGTCAGTGCCCAATTGCCGCGCTTTGTGGAGGAAACTGAACGTCAATATTACATTGCGCCAATTAATATCTACCTATATGGTGCCACTCTAAAAAGGGATACCGGTTCCCGGGGAATGTACTAGGTGTGTAATGGTAATTGCCAATCTGCAGCCTCATTAAAAAAACAATATTTAGAATTCGTGTCTGTATGTGAATTTAATAACTATTATTTGAGTATTCTACGTATATTCAAAAAATAATTATATATCAAATAAAATTTGCAAAAGACTTTCTTGTTCAAAATTTTTAAATAAATTTTTGTACTTTTGTAAATTTGAGAAATATATTACAGCTTTTGAGTTTTTTTCTCTAAATCTAATGTAAAGAGTATAATCCTAATTTAATAATAATAATAACATTAAGTTGGCTGCAAGTGAAATTGCCGTTAAATGATGTCAGGTCTGTACTATTCTCTCAAGCACTTAGAATCGGGTGAATATGCAATACACCATGTCAACGTCGTGCATGTTTGAAGCAATTTCACTATTTGTCCTATTAAGTGATCATTAAATATTGAGTATGACTGACATGACTGACTGACATAAAATCAATCACAGAATTTAACCAAGTTAAATAAATTAATTAGAATTTAACTTGAAACAATTAAAGTATTTCATCAATATTTGTCAGTAACAATAATCATTTTAAAAGTATTTTAATTCCTGGATGAGAAATAAGTTTGATGCTATTTTCTTAGGTAAAATTAATGAATATTACTATAACATTAGTACTCTTCCAACACCATAGCATTTATTGCTTCTTAATTTCGTTTAAATGAAATATAATTGCTAAAAGTAATAAATATTTTGAAAAATTACAATTGTATTTATTTTATAGTTAAATATTTTTGATTATTTGAAATCTCCTATTATAAAAAGAGCAAATACATTGCGTCAAGAATAATCAATTATTGTTTTACTATCCTATATTATTATCACATTTAAAAAGAAATAATAATAGAATAAAAGGAATATTTAATATATTCTAATAACTTCTTTTTAAAAAATAAAGTAATTTTAAATGTAAAGGTATTACTATTTTTTTCAGTCTTGGAATGAAACAGAAAACTTTTATGCGAGATAAAACGCATGCCTCCAGCATTTCTATTTCTATGAAAGCTTCGAAAGTTGAACTCTTCGAAGCATTGATGTTTTCATCCTTTGGCTTTTTTCATCCCTTTAAACTGAACTATAATATCAGCTACCATTACTTTTCAGAAACTGTTTTGTTTTATTGCAGACACTAACTACGTGATATGACTGTTTACTTCGTAATCTGGGCTTCTGAGTATATTCCCGTAACTATGGATTCACACGTATTCTTACACAGGCTTCATCAAGATGCTGAAGGTAACTCGCATACTTCCCATAAGCTGTACATGGGCAGATTAGGTGAAGAAATACGTGTGTGATTTCAGTTGAATGAATTTCAAAATGTACGGAAAAGGATGAACCTAACGTATCTTAGAGAATTTATGGGAAACATCAGAAGAAAAATTTCTCAGTTTATGATTTCCTCTGATTTACATGTCGCTTTAAATCTTCTCGTCAACTATTATTTCCATAAAAATAGTTTTCAAAATAGCTTATTTTCCTTTGTATTCTGTCCGTAAAAATATGCAAATTTATATACATAGCATTTTATTCTTAATAATTTTTTTCAAATACACATACATACATACACATGTGTATATATACATTTATTTACACACATTCATATATATATATATATATATATAAAAAAAAAAAAAAAAAAAAAAAAAAAAAAAAAAAAAAAAAAAAAAAAAAAAAAAATATATATATTATATATATATGTACTAGTTTCCGTAAGTTTTCCCGTTTTCCCCTGAGGGATTTTAAACACACACACACACAATTTAAAAACTTCATCGTTTTTAAAATCAGGATGGTGCAATCTTTTTTCATCCGTGTATGCGAAGAGCCTTTACCGGAAATTAAATAACTTCCGGTTGACCATGACTATAAATAGATGAGATCTTGGGAGCGAACAGAGGCTACTTTTGTGAATATCATGTATAATGAGCGAGTAAATTTATTGCTTTGTGTGTTGTTATTTGTATTATGTCTGTTAGTATTTGCTTTAGGTATGTTATAATAAATGTGAATTTAAAAGTACCAAGCTTACTCATTCCACTGAATTTTTTTCTTTCAGTTGATTCTCTCTCTAAGTATAGAAAATATTTTAAAGAAATTAAGTATGCATATATAGGCTGACAGAATATTAAAATTGGCATAATAAAGTAAGGATGCAGTGGCATAATCGTGTAAATGTTCCTTCAGCTTACTGAAGTGTGAAAGAAAGATTATACGATGGAAGAAAACCAAATTAAGCGAGATCGTAGTTCTCTCTTCCACTTACAAAGCTTTCATAACATAAATTCATACTGAAAACGAGTTTCTTAGTCTCTGAGGCTGCTAGTTCCGTTTTTACTGTCCCTAGCAATACATTTCCACGTTCTGGGAAGAAGATGAATAACAGGTGATTAAATATCTAAATATGTACGACAAGCTTAAGGTTTCAAATTCCGACAGGTAATTTTTTAAATGTCCTTTCCAAATATTTTCCTTCCAGATGAACCCTATGTGAATTCAAGCCTATCATCCAATCTGGTCCAACTGCAACATTGAAAGGTTGATCATAAGAGCTCAAATTTCATTCATACTGATATATTTCTTGGATGTTGGAGAACTTCAATTATAAGTAGCAGAAAATATCATGCCATCTCTCAATAATTGTTTTTAGGCTCCGGTAGCTGATTAGTTACGGTCATAAACTCGTTGGTTCCAGCTCTGATGCCCCCGAAAATCACGTTGTAGGAGGAGGGCTGATGCATGTTAAATCAAAAGGTTCAATGTTTTCTCTTTTGAAGAGGGGAATGTCAACTCAGATGTCATCCTCATCTTTTGATAGTGACACAAAATTATGAGTTCCATCACCAATAAACCGTGTTTCTTCACACGAAGATATGCCTTAACATCTTCAAACTGATATATTTTAAATAAGAAAAACAAATTGATGATTTGATTTTTCTTATAATATATGCAGAAGTACAAGTGCGAAAAAAAAATTAAATTTTTGTAAGTAGTCTTGTTATGCTGAGAGGTCCACATGTGTGCACCTTAGGTCTTAAACGCAACAATAAAAAAATCCAATTTATATGTATTTCCAATTACATTTATTTTTATAAATTTTCTTTAAAATGAAAAAATTACATAATTATAAGATTTTTAAATGAAATTGTCTGAATTAACTATTTTTAAGCAAGATATATTTTTCATCTAGAACGACATGATTTTTTTCGATTTTCAACCTTCATATACATCTTTTAATGTAAATTTCTCTGTTATAAATAGAGGAAAATTTCCGATTCTATCATTCCCAACATTGGAAAAAAGTTGTACTCTAGCTTTCTTTTGCAAGTGTTGATTGTACAATAGGTCGTTCACAGTTTATGGAATTTTTTTTAATAAATTTTCTCGTTTGCCTTTTAAGATAAAACTTTGTTAACTTCAGAAAAATCGTCTCTCAAGGTTTTCTATTGATTTGAATGTAAAGTAAAATATTTATTTTAAAAATAGCTTCTGAAAATGATGTATGGCTCTAAAGTTTCGTAATTACGCTTTCCAATTAGAAAAATTCGTATTAACAAATTAAAAAGCGGTGTAAAAATTTCAGCTTCTACATGTCAATCGAAGGTATTTATAATGTTTTAAATTTTAAAAGAAAAAAATGTCTAGCAGAAAGTAAAAATTAAAATATTATCACGAAACTTCATCCAAAGAATGTTCAAATGCAGCAACTATCAAAAAAGGAAAATATCTGATTCTGAAAGAAAATCCGTTGACTGAAAGATTCATTGCATGGAAACTAGGAATGTCTTCCGGAGCTATAATTAAAATCATTCATAAGGATTTGAAGTTAAAACAGATGTTTAAACCTAAAGTCCGTCTCCTTTTTTAAAACATAGTGCTGAAAGAAAAGCAAATTGTAAAAAATTATGCCAAAAATACCTAGCTGCTGAAAAATGAAAATTTGTGGTAACACTCGATGAGGTATGGGAATATTTAAGTGATTGTAGTAAAAGAAGACCGATTTTCTATTGCTAAACTGACGGGAATGACCATACAAAATGGATTCGTAAGTATGTAAAAAAGTTTTGAAAGGGTGCAATAAATATACCGATGCGTGTATGTGGTGTTATAAAATAATAATAATCTGGAGTCCTAGAATTTGTCTTTTTCCTGGATTTATTGGCAACAAAATTTTCAACGATAAACTTAACAATCTTTAACAAATTAAATCAATTAGACTGAAATAATAGAGAGAATAAATTCTAATATTCGAGATAAAAATCCTAGTAAACAACGGCACCTGGTACGCCGAAGTCAAGAAGATTAAGACTTAAAATATACGAGTAAACAACAGCACATCTAGCTATGCCGAAGTCAAGTTCAAGATCCAACTGAGACAGAATCCATTATATATGGTTTCTATCGAGATAGACCACGGGGGGTCTGAGGGTGGTGTCAACCACGCTCCACCCAATCAGACCACCTGGTCCATAATCCACAACAAAGGGGTTTATGATAGCGGCACGATTTTGTTAAAATAGTAAATTAAAAATAAAAAAAGTCTCAAATAAAAACAAAATTATAATTCACTCTACTACCAGCAAAATATTTCAGAAACAAATTTCGAAGAAGAAATTCTAGCTTTATATGGAAAAGACATTGATAAATTTGAGTTTCATATGGACAGAGCCTCTAGTCACACGTCTAAGTCAACTATCACTTACTTAGCAAAGAAAGAATCAGAAACAGGAATAAAAAGTACCCCATATGATGAAATACGTGTAAAATCACTCTACGCTTCTGCGATGGACTTTTGTGCTTTCAGTTTATTAAAACGAGCCTTAGGAAAACGACATCCAAGACCACTAAACAGACTTTGGAAAATGGTTCAAAAGGAACGGAGTAAAATTTGCATGACAGTATTATGAAAAAGTTTACTTTCATGAAAAATTTTAGCTAGAGCTAATTTCAAGAATCATGGCTATCAGATGGAAGTAAATTTTTTCATAAAAAATATGGTATTTATTGATAAAAGTTAACTATATAAAAATCGTTTCCATAAAGTTTGAATAATCATTCTGTAGTATTAGGTATTATTTCTTGTAGTTTGATTTATACACTCTTCATCTTCATTTCCAACAAAAACATGAGCCCCATCAGGTATGGCTAAATCTTTAGAATTCCGTTCACCTGAATCATCAGAAATACAATCGCTTTGATTCATGATTTCCTTTACTTTTTCCAAGTTAAATATTTTAAATCAGAATATAACAATACTTATAATAAGTTTCTTATAAAATATATATGTATAAATCAAATCTTAGATTGACGAAAGAAATTTAATTAATGGACAGTTATAAATATAAACGAAATAAATCTTGAAATCATAAATCTTTATGTAAATGTTATGTATTTCTAATTTTTCTTAAATTGTTGACTACATTATAAGCATCATTATTACTTAAAATTAATTGTTTTTCAATAAATCATCAAAACAAGCACATCATCGTAATAAAAATAATATTACACTCAAAATTTCAGTTTGAATATCATTGTATCCGGAGGTGCACAAATGTGCACCTCTAAGTTATATCTCATTAGAATACTAAAACTGTTAAAAGAGTGATTATTATATGATCTATCTATTCTTTGAAAGCATCTACGTCAAGCAAAAAAATATTAAGTTCAAAAATTTTAAATAAACATTTTAAAAAATAACTTCATTTTACGACTTTTTGTCTAGTTAATCATTGCCACATTTTGAGTTGAAAATCTCCAGGAGAAGAATACAACTATAACCATATAGTGGTAAAAATGAAAAGCATGAATGTGCATTAACCTTTGGACTCTAATTGATTATTGCCATTCGTTAATAAGATACGAATAGAAATCTAAAGTTACACACATGTGTACCTTGGGTCTCAAGAGGTAAAAATCGTGTCAAATGTCAATAGTGATTAGTAACCGTAGAAAAAAAAAGCATGCATATATTTCATCAAGAAGTTGTTTTACATGATATATTTGGGAAAAAATACTTTTTTGGAGAAGAATGTACTGAGATATTATAAGCACAACCCAGCAATTGGGCACCGTTTTTCATTTTAGAGAAATTTACTACATTATTTAAATTAACATTTATTACGTTCTAGATAGCCACAAATATGTTGTTACAATTAGTGAAAAAACATGAAGAACTGTAATACCTTGATTAAACAACATCAAATAAAAGTAACTATGGAGAAAAGGCTTATACAAATTCAGGTAATATATATAAATAATGAAAAGTGTAACAAAAGAAAATATATTTAATAACCAATATTTCAGCTTAATTATCAATTTTATTTATTAACACAATTCCCGAGGAGTGCACTAGGCATGCAATGGTAAGACATCAACCCAGCCCCACTAGAAATAAAAAAAATATTTACACAAAATATATATGGTATCCGACTACCCTAAATTTGTCAATTTTGCCAAAAATTGACAATATTTTTGTGATTTTATTTTATAGGCTTATTAGCTTTATAAAAAAAACCAAGTTTATTATTTTCCGTTCACTAGAACAAACACTACAAGTGTTTTAGTAAAAGCAGATGCCATTACATTAAGCAAGATGCCACACTTTAAAACGCGTTTTACTCAAAATGTGATTTTTTGAAAATAATCAAACGGGGTCAGCGATTGCTGAAAAAGTTTTGAAAATAATGAACTGTAATTTTTTGTGTAAGTTCTGTATAATAGTAGAAGTGTTTTAACCTTCAAATTTATTAATCACTGTTTTATTTCAAAACTTACAGTCCCTTATGTGAATATAATCACTGTTTTTTTTAAGCATTTCATATAGTAACCGAGATAAAGTGCTTTAGTTTTTGTAAAAACTAAAATATCTCTTATCCTGAAGGTCATTTCGACAATGAATAACATAGCAACACATCAGAATTGAAAAATTGAAAATTTGTTTATAAACCTTTGATACAGAATGGGCCGCGTTTATGTTATTTTTTGTCAATTTTTACCCATTTGTTCTCATTTTAGTTTAATAATTTATTTTTCTCTTCTTAATATTTTTCTTTAAATGCACTAAAAAAATCTAAAATCAACAAAAAAATCCACATATCTCCATTTATTTTTTTAAAAAAAGCTGTCGCAACCAGTCGGATACGTAAAGGCCCACATGAACACATAAAAATAAACTATATATGTTATAAACATAATAATATTTATGTGAAGAATAAAAAAAATTATTTTGTAAAAAGCACAGTTTAGCATTAAATAAAAACATATTTAAAAAATAAAATGAAGAAATTATATGTGGGACCCTCTAGATTTAAATAACTCTGCATAGTATTTCTAATGCTCACTTAAAGCTGGGTCATAAATCTATCGTAATCCTTTTTGTTCCTCTTAAATGCACCATTTGTCTTTAGTATAAATTATTTATATAATTTTGAAAAATTGTGTTACAAAAATGTGCATAAGCTCTTATTTAAAAACCTGAATGGTAAATTGCAATTTCAGTCAATTCTGCTCTACTTATCTCTAAGATATTGCTTAAGACACTTTCTTAAAATCTTTTCGGAAAATATATCATTTTTGATGTGTAGTTTTAAAAAGAATATATTTTAACATTAAAAATCTTAATATTTACATATATATCTATTAATATGTGCATTGATTTCATTTTATAGGTAATTCCTATATTTCTCGCATTTTTTGTAGTTTCTTACTTAGAATAAATATTTCCTACTAGCAATACTTTGCACTAAATATTTATAGATGTCATATCACACACTTGGATATTGTTTACTGCTCTCCTACAAACATTATTCTGTCTACCGTCCATTATCGTTTTCTGTAGATGCTTCAGAAGAATTTCACTTCAGGGAACGATTCAAAAACCATGTCTGTGTTTATCTACAGACAATCTTTACAATAGAAATATTCCTTAAACTAAAAATAAGAAATGCTCTTTCACCGTGTGTCCAGAAGCTGCCACTGAAGTGCGTCCAATCCCCCTCCACTTTCAAAAACTTTTATCAAATATCTAAAGAATAAATAAACTATGATGGATTGTAAACTTTTACACGAACCAAATGTTTTTCATCTATATAAACGAATCAAAAGGATTAAGATTTTATCTCATTGTTTACTATAAACTTGGATATTTACGATCCAATGCTCAGGAGCCATATTGAAACATTTTTTTTTTATCATTTAACATTCTTTTTTTATTTTGCGTGAATTTTTTTTGTTTTAGAAGAATGGAAGAGATTAGTCTTGGGATATATTAGTCTGAAAAACTATTAACAACTTGAGCAAAATAATCGATTTTATTATATATATTTAACATTAATAAAAAGAAGTATCAACCATAGTAATAACAACAACCAGTCACAAAATATATACAACCAGAATATTAAGCAATATTACACAATATGAAAAGACTAAATTGTTGTCTCATGTCCCAAAGACCACATAAATGTATTGTTTAATTATATTTAATAACATTTTTTAAATCTTTTTAAATGAAACCACAAATGTATCATTACAACACATATCGAATAACACTGAAAATATTATGCAAAGGGTATGTATAATGCTAAAGTTTATATTTTAATATAAATTTAAGTTCCTTCAAATAAATATTAAGGTTAACGTTAAATATATTGTATTATTTATTCTAATATCAACTAATACACACACCCACACACACACATATATATATATATATATATACGCACACACACAATCTATAACAAAAAAAGAGACACAAAAAGAAGGAGTTGTCCAATTGTGGTAAACATTGGTGAATGTGAAGAAAATACATAGAAAAACAAGCAATTAAGAGTTCCGAAGAATTGAATGATTATTTCAGAGTGGCCGTTACAAAGCGAGGAAGTTAATAAGGCGTTGGCCCAACTCCGGCCTGGATGCAAGCTGTCACCCAACGTGGCATATATTAATAAAGTTCCTGTTTGATGTCTTTCGGAATTTCGCGACAAATTGTCTCCAACTGCTGGGATAAATAATCAACATTCCGGGATGGTTGTAATAGCCTTTCCATAACTTTCCAAATGTTCTTTATGGGAGAGAGATCAGGTGATCTATTTGGACAAGATATTATAGGGAAAACTTGAAGACAATTCATAGCAACACATGCGGTGTGCAACCAGGAATTTTAGTGTTGAAAAGTAAGTCGTGTCGCTAAAGGAAATTCAACACAACCGTTCGTATCGATGTCCTGCCAGTGTGTAACAAATGGCTACTACCAAAGGGGCCCAGCTATAAAAGGAGATGGAACTTCAAGACTTTATTACCCTGATATGGGCCTGTGTTTCGTGCGATAGGAAGAGCAAGATCCCCAAGCAGCCCTGGACGTCTCTAGATACGTCTGCTATTGTCGTCAGGACACAGTTGGGAACGGGACTCATCACTAGAGACTAAACGTTCCATGCAGTTTCATTTGGATCGAGCCCGGCAACACTGCAGATAGACTTGATTGTGTACAGGCTTGAGTGTTAAGCGACGTAATGATCAATGGGCTACATGGCAAATAATTTATATAAAAGCTTCCAGTGCAGTGACAGCCGCTCTGACAATTTCTCTGTCTTCCGGGTTCGAGCCAGATGCCAAGCGATACTTCGATTCATTCAACCAGTCTCTTTCAGTCCAATCTAACGACATCTTTCAAACTCTGATCTGCTCGTTATATATACGCATCCCTCAGTGAGGCTTAGTAAGGCATTGCTTAAACTGGCCTAAGATATTGAAATCGAAATACAACAGAAATTTTGATCATCAGATTGAGAATAGCTCCTTAGTTACACTTGCTGAATGCGCAATTCCGATGCCTTGGAGCTCTCGCTACTCATTCATTGAACATCAAATGTTAATCATTTACATATTTGGTCCAAATGCCTTTACATAAGAAATTTTATTAAAATTGGGCAATTATTTTTTGGTGCGTTGATTTTTTGTTATAGAGTAAATGAATATATATATAGAGAGAGATAGTTAGATAGATAGATAGTTAGATAGATAGATAGATATATAGATAGATAGATAATATGACTTGGAGTACTTCTGAGTAACATGCTTGAGATTGACAGGAACAATGAAAAGTGCAACCGTTTATCATAATATGATACTTTAATCCAATGATTCAGCAAATCGTTCTGTACCCCATACCATGACTAGAGATGAGTTCTATTTCAAGTATCGATCAGGAGAGAGATTGCCGTTCGTCCATTTGTTTTAAGTAAGTCCGCCGAAGTTGAAGTCAAAGTACTTATGCAGGAGGTAGGTTTTCCTAGCAGGAAATTTACTCCAACTGACATATAAAGGGCTGGGGATTCATCACACACACACACACACACACATTACACACAGACACACATTACACACACACACACACACACATATATATATATATATATATAAATCACACAATTACTGTAAAGCAAAAATTCGAAACCATATGAATCCTAGAACACAATATCCCATTTCAAAATATCATAATATATATATATATTATACATTTTCGGAAAATATCATGGTTTTATTAATTATTTCTAATACCGAAGATTATACCAAGGCAATTCGTATATTATTGTTTATTTTGATTAGGTTCAGGAAATAAGTATGAAAATAATTTTATGAAATATGTTTTATACGTTTATAAAAGTTATTAAATTATATCAACATTTCTAAAAATATAAAAATCATCATTATTATTTTGAAAATTTTTACAGATAATTTAAATACAAATTAGCTAAATTATTGTTATTATGTCTACACTGTGGTAGGTTTTTATTTGTATATACCAATTACTATTAAAATTAATACAATTTTTCTTTAGTACTAATTGTATTAGTGTTTTAAATATGACGAATAATGCAATATTTTATATATATATCATAATTATTGTAATTTTCCAAAAGTAACCTTAGTGTATCATTAATCTCTATTAAGTCAATTAAGTTCTTAAGTCATAACTATAGAAAAGTGAAAAAAATTTTAAGTTTAATACATGTATATATATACAGTTTTTCAGTTGTTTCAACCTTTCATTTGCTGTAAATATTTTTGTCATAAACTCTTTACGATTAAATGTAACGTTAATAGCTCTGATGATGATAAGCTTTCAACCAATAGGTGCCTGAACTTCTCTCGAAGTAATATCACTGAATGACATTGTACTAATTTTCAAGCAATCAAATGTCTGGAAAATTAGAACTTTTCTCCTTCGTTACGGGGCTCATGAATCTAATAAGGGATTAGGTGTGCAACTCGAAATAACAAAAATGCTGCTAGCTGTGTTTTGCGTATTTTTAGAGCACTCTGTGGGCAAAATTTGTACGTCAATAAACCTAGCTTGTGTGATAAATTGTATATTTATTTATTAACGATTGAAACAGCAGATTAATAAATAAATCTATGAAAGCTGAATTTCAACAGATGTAAAGTAGTTTGAAAAAAATATTTCACTGGTTCAAAAAGGATCTGAAGAAAAGTCCGGATCATTAGGAGTTGCACTGTCCCTCATATACTTTTAAAAAAATTTACAGTGCTACTCTAAAAATATTGAGTATGATCGGCATCCATCTCAACCTACAAGTTCAAATGCATTCCTGATCATTTCAAGAATTTTAAAAAGTTGAATGCAAATTACCGTTAAAAGATAAAAAAAATTAAAGTATGCCACATATTAAGTCAAATTTGTTTCATACAGATGTTGCTTCAAGCTTTCTATGGTTTCAAGGTTTACAAGAATGATAGAAAAAAATTAAATGCTGATAATTTTGGGCCAGTTTAAGTCCATGTATTTTTACTACAACATCATCTTCAAGTAATAATGCATAGTCCAAATGAGCAACCTCAGTATTTTGAGGCTGCGGATAGTTTCAAATTCATTCAATTTTTGAAATTTTATTTATAGTGTGTTTCATTTAAAGTGCTTATTATGTTGATTAACTCTTAATTATTAAAATCTTATTTTCAAAGTTTACTTAAGTATTTTTAAAAATTCTTTATACGTAATTTTTTTAAAAAGTATTTGTGGTATATATTTTAAAATATATATTGAGTTTTATATTTTATTTGATTTTAAAACATTTGAATCTGTAATAATTATAGGAACAAGTTTATTTAAAAAGTAGGTTGATTTTTTTTGTTTACAGATTTAAAAAAAAGTGAAGATTCTGTTGCTTCTGGAATGAATTCTTCAGGATGGATATTTAGGCATTACAACTTATAACAAGAAGAGAAATAAATATGACAAAATTTATTAATATTGAAAAGGAGCATAGAACATATAAATTCTAAGCAATTAAAATTTTTTATGCGTTTTACATATAAGCTATATATATATATCCAAATTAATTAACTTTACATGATACATACTAGAATGTATCATTTTTTTGCATGCTAAGGTATAACTTAAACTGAAAATATGTAACATAAAGGATTTACACAATTTAATTATTATCTTGGGGGGAAAAGTGATTATTAAACTTCGATAAATAAAAGTCTATTGAATATATATTTTGAATTTTCTTTCAAAATAATTTCGGCTTAAGAAATATGTAACGAGAATGGTATCATCAGTGCAGTATCTTTTGAATAATTTTACAAATGCATCATTTTTCAATATTTGTATACTGTCTATATTTACCAACAGGTTTGTTTAACGTTTTTTGTCATTCCAAAACAAAATGAAACATTTTTTCATCTAATAACTCCCCGTGCAGGGTAGCAAAACAAAGCAATCAACTACGAATTATATTTATAAAATACTCTCTAACACAAGCGTTATGTTTGAATACAAAAAATTCCCATAGCTTAACTGTGAAAGAAACAAAATTTCTAGAAATTTCTCTTAACCGTTAACTTTAATAGAGGGCAAAAAGAAAGTGAAAACTTTTAACAAGAAAGAACAAAGCTAAAATTAAATGTCCCGTTCTTGTACGAATCCTCAGAATAAATATAAAAACTAAATAGAACAATCGATTTGAACCCTCCCACTTTTCCACTTTCACAGGAAACCGAATTTGTCCGACAATCGGAAGAATACTCGAAAGACAAAATCTGCTAAAAAAAGTCCAAAAGGGATGAAAAATGGTAAGGAATTCTTTAACCAAGTTTAAAGTGTTCAAGTTCTACAGACTAAAATGTTCTGAAAGACTCTTTAGTCTTTCTATTTAACATTGTTTTCAAAGAAAAGTGAAAGTCTTTTCACTTCCCTGCTTATTTTAACTTCTTAATAATATACAAATGAAATATTTGAGATAACATTTTAAATTGTAAATGTTTATATAAGAATATATCGACCAATTCTTCCCTATGTAAAATCACTAAAATTTTTTTAAAATAGTGGGTAAGAGATTTATTTTACATAACATACACTTATTTGCAAGATTTCATCCACAGAATTCTTATATCTTCGGATTCTCATTGGATTGACATAGGTTTTGCAATAAGGCGAGAGGTAAATACATAAGGTCCATATTAAAAGCGACCGGTACCAACATTAATTGTGTCTTATTCAAAGTGTATCTTACCGGATGTACTACAGTATTTGTGTACTAATTTATATCTTAAAAATACATCATAATTCAAAATTAAAAACATAATTACCTGTTACTATTTCATACGAGCTAATTATAAACGATTGATTTGGATTAACTTCAGCATGCTAATTTATTCGAAAATGAGTCTGTTGATGGTAAAGATCACAAATATTTATTTGAATCTCAAGTAACTTCACTCAAGAGTAAAATACAATTCGTTGGATGGATGACCAGAGTGCCTAGCTCTTTCGAGCTGTAACCTCTCATCGTTAGGATGTTGAGTGACTGTAACGTTATAACGCTTGTCCTTTGTTAATTAATAATACTAAAAATGTATAATAAACTTTAAATAGATTATAAAAATAAGATTTTTAATATAATAGATTGCATTAAGTGCTTGAGAAAAATAATTTCAAAATCAGTGCAAGCACCGAAAACGGGAGCAGATTCAGAAGAGTAAAATAAAACACCATCTCCTGTAGCTAGATATCTTCCAAAAATTCTAATTGCCGCTGTCCCCTTCAAGTTAGTTGACACGAACATCCTGTGGGTGGTAGAAATGTCCGTTTTCTGACCCACTCGTGATGGGGAGAAAGTTACAGAAGGAAATAAGAGAAAACATATCAAATTTCACGGTTTAACATATACACCCGCCTTGAACCCTTCAAGGTTCAACACATAAGAAAACTGACATTAAATGTATACAGTACAAAATAAGTAAATAAGATACATTAAATGTAATACCAGATTCACAATACTTTGAAAAAAATTTCAAAATATAATTCACACACAGACAAAAATTAAATCCCCGGGGTTAGTTATTTTAATCCTGGGATATCGTGATCCCGGGGCTACAAACCCTTTTTTGACAATTCCAAAACATCCATTTAAATATTTTTCATTAAATGAAATATAAGATAATACTTTGGGATTGTTTTGTAACTTTAGCTTGTTATGTATTAAACATCCTCGCATTATTTTATTAGAAAGAATGTCCACGCACACATTTACGTGGAAAAGAAACTCAATGAAGGGTATTGACCAGTGAAATATCCGGACCATTCGTTGAAAGAATTATATTCTTTAAAAGGACTCACATTTGTAGTTTTATTTAAGTGTATATCTTCCTTAATTCAAACTGCTTTAGATGTCAGCCCCCAGTCCTCTGATTTCAAGATATAGGATTATAGAAAAAAATTAGGAAATTATAATAATTATCCTTCCTTACATCATCATTTTATTTAAAAGCCCGTAAAAATATTTTCCTTCGGATTCATTCCATTATTAAATGGTAAATACATGAGATTGTTTCATTAGTAATATATATTAGGGTTTGCAATCCCGAGTTATATTTTCAATCACGGAATTTCGGTATTACAATATCCAATTTACTATTACAATTTACTATTTACGAAAAATATTTATAATTTAGAAGCCCTGTGGTTGAGTCGTAGCTAATCATGCTTCCGCGCTATAGGTTCCAGGGTTCAAATCCCGGGCTATGCAAGGTCGACTCAGCCTTTCAATCCTTCAGTGGGTCGATAAATGAGTACCAAGCTCACTTGGGAACTAAAAACTAGAGGTTTTGAGTACACATTAGCACAATATAAATTACATTATTAAATTGAAAGCATTCTTTAAAAAATTTATATATAATATTACTATTTATTTAAAAAAAGGAAAACAAAACTTTCAAACAAATTCATCATAAAAAAATAAGATAAATAGTACATAATGAAATGAAATAAACATTTCATTTCTTGTGTTTCCGTAAGTAAATTTTAAAAAACACAGTCCACGCGCGTCCAGAATTTCATCATTCAAACGGAATTTTACTCTTGTTACAAATTGACCATGTCTAACAAAATGCTCCTTCAGACTCTACACTAGTAGGCTTCATCGTCATTAATTAGGAGTATGTTCTTTCCAGGTAGTCACCACATCTCCCTCTTTTTTAAAAAAGAGACGTATGAAATGATATTAAATTAAATGATAAAATAATATTAAATAATATTATTCATGATAGCGAAAGTATTTTTGAGAAAAAGGATGAACCTAATACGTTTGAGTTGAAAGGAAAATTTTCTATTTTTCTAAAGAATCCATCGAAAAAGATATGAAACCATTAGTGTACCGCAGAAGCATTGCAACCTGTCTACAAAAACACATGCAAGAAAAGTTCGATGAGCTATTTACCTATCCTCTGAGGACATAAAATTACAATAACTTTACAAAATACGACAATTTTGCCTGAAAATATCCTTCCTGTAATGTTAGCGAAAAGGTTCTGTGATTTGTGTCTATTATTAAAGTCACGCATATTTGAAACTATTAGTTAGTTCCCTTTAATTGGATTTCTCCTCAAATTATCAATTAGAATTGAAAAGTCATCAAAAGGAGATAAGTATACTTTCTCTCAATTAAATTATTCAGTGGAATTACAATTTTTATCATGTACAGTAAAAATAATTATAAAAAAAGATTGGGGTGAGATTCCTTCACCCTGCGCAACCACTAACGTAAGTGTCAAGTGCGAAACTGCTCCTGGGTTAAACAAATATTGATTTAGTGAAAGAAACCAAACAAAATGCATTCTGATATAATAAAAAATAGAATGCCCGGATGTAACATACTTATAAATATATCAGAACTGCACATATGAAGTTAGTTCTTTCTTAGTCTAGTTTGAGAAGTAGTTGCCTTGCCCAAGTTAGCTAGACTTGGCAAGGTTGAGACGTGTCCGAACACTTGAAACTGTAAATATGATAGGCCAGAGGTTTAAATAGAAGGATATTGTACATCGTTTGGAAAATGTGAAACACCAATAGGCTTCCCTGTGCACTGAGAAGCAGAGTTTACAGGTGAGTCATATTTTGAAATGGAAATAGTCACAATATTGGGTTTTAAAAGACAATGGTATGTGAAAGGAATTTTCTGTCGCAAATATTGCATGAAGATGATGGTTTTGAAACATTCATGTACCACCTCATTATTAAATATGAAATAACAAAAATAAATTTCTAAATTACAGGAAATATTTTTAAAAAAATTAATCTAAAATTGTATACAAGAGCAATGAGGATGAAAACAGGCTGAAAAGAATCAAATTAAAGATTGACCGAAGCCTTGCACAATCATTAAAACAAGTTTAACTTCTTATCGAGTATATGCTGCACAATAACTTCAAAAACAAAAATTTCCTAAGACTGGAAATTGCAAGTCAAACAAAAATATTTTTTTTCTATTAAAAAAAAAACTTATTTTTATATATATTATACTTTTATTCTGCAAAAGGTACAAGTTTGGAGGCAATAGTATTTTGACAATCAAAGGCGTACTTCCCTTGAGGTACTCATTATGCAAAATCCTTACAAAACCCTTATTATTTATTATTTCTTCTAAATGTAAACATTTGCTCATTTATTTTTATTTGTTTATTAATATTTCCTCAGCCTAAGTTCTCTCAAAACCATTATTATTTCAAAAACATTAAAGTTGTTCATTTTCATATCAAATAAATTGTATCATTTTAATAAAGAGTATATCTAATAGTAACCGGCCTGTGAAATGTATTTCTTTTTATTTGGGATTGATGAGGCAGTCCTGTGATTAATTGAAACTGGTTTATTATACATCTTGAGCACATAAAGAAAGACAAAGACGACACAATACACAAACACAAACCAAGCTGCAGCCGGCTACATGTTGACGCAGACAAATACAGAAACGAAAGAGAGAGCGGTCTCCAGGAATCTAAATTTTTATAGGCGGCTCAAATCATATGATCTGAGAGGGTAGCTAGATGTAGTTTAAAATATTCTCGTTAGGTGGCTGGCTAATTTATTATTAAAATGTGGGTCCTGAAGGGATGGACCAGAGAATTAAAAGATATTTAAAAGGATTATATTACTGGGAATTATTACATATAATATATATATATATATATATATATATAAATTTTCTGAGAATTTAATTCTTAGAAAATTTTGATCACAATAAAATTTCAGAATATAATTCAGGCAAAAATGTTATCAACGGGTTATTTATTTTAATCCCAGGATTGCGGGATTTGAAGAAATACCGGCTTCTCTCTCTCTCTCTCTCTCTCGGGGCTGCAATCCCTAAAATATATATACATTCTAAATTTTTTTTTTGTTCCATACAAGTTGGCAGCAATTTATTGCATTAAAGTAATTTAAACGTAAATAGCGAAAAAAAAATTCTTTGTTGCATCCTGAATCCCGAGATGAGGAATTAAACCGGAGTAAAAATAAAATACTCTTTAACTCAAATTGATATTTTAAAGTATATATCTCTTACTTAAATATTTTGTAAAATATGTATTCCATTATCATTTGAAAAGTAAGGTATCCATCTAAAACATTAAAACTTGGAAAAATAAATCTACAAATACAAAAACACATGATGAAATAGGGAAAAACATTACTTTTCCTTGATTTGATAGTGTTGATTTGTGTTTCTTTTCTAATAGTAAATTTTGTATAAATCGTAGCCTTAATCAAAACCTCCATTTTGTAAGAAAACGGTTTGATTCGAATTTCAGCAATACCTATTCCAGTAAATAAATTTAATGGGTGAGATGATTTTTCCTTGGGGGAAAAAAAAGAAAAATATACTTTTCTATTAAACAAAACATTGCTGGGAATACTGAAATAAAATGATAGTTTACTTTTATCATCATTTCTACTGTTATTTTTTATCTTTTTTTCCGAAAGCGCTTAAAGTGGCCATTAAGTATTAAATTCTAGAATCTGCAGTGCTATAAAAGCAAGATATAAATTACTCGAACTTCTAAAATAGAAGTTATTTTTGTATCATTTTTTACTGTTTTATTTATCTTTTATTGCCTTATATTTCAAACATCACACACCTCTGCAAACTTTCTTTAACCACATTTGTTGCCGTCAAATATTCATTGACAAGAAAGCCAACAAGAGACATATTTAAACATTATTACCATTTTTTTAAGGAAAACTGGTTTGGTGATTCGCTTCTTCGTTATGGAGTACAGAAACAATGTTTCCACAATTACACACATCTCAAGATGAAAAGATAAGAATAAGAAAGGTGACGTCACCACTGGTCATTAGATACGGAAAAATGTCGCTTGGTCAAATCAGTAGATTCACAACGTTAATCGCTTATGGTAGAGTACGAGTGTGGTGTAAATTTAAGCTTCATTAAATGATACTCACTTTTTGCAAATAGATAGCTCTTATAGATTGCAAGGTGACGGTCTTTCTGTCGACTGCTGATACAGACTGAAGTGGGACCACTGGTACGTGTGGGATCGTACAACATACGTTGACGTTATAGTGATATTCTTCATCATGTTCCCTTTTTTTGTACGTCTTCATCTTTTCACTGTAGAATGTGTCCTTCAAACGGACAATGCATCATGTCCTCGATCCTGAATTGTATCTGAATGAGTTGGTGAATACTGAAGTCTAATCTCTTGCCCTCTCTACCTAGTGACTTCGGTCCCATCTAGCACATTTACAATGCGAATGTGAAATGCTTCTGACCCTTTAAGCTCATTCGGTCAAATATTCGTAAAATCTAGGAGACTATTAACAGGTCTAGAATCAACATTTGGTGGCTTCTCGAGTTCATTTCATGTTGAATCGTTGACGTTCTAAGAGCGCAAGATCACATAAGGCATGATACTAACAAGTATCTTGAATTCAAATACTTTTCAATTTATAAATATACATACAATTGTCCACGTTTACTGTATTTACATTTTCTATCTAATTTGTTTAATTCAATTACTTAGAATGGAATTTTTTGATTCTTAAAAGAATATTTATAAAAAGTAATTAGGAATTCAAATATTAATAAATATTAAGCTAGAGTCACATAATTGAGTTGATATGAGTTGTGTTTTTTACAACTTAGAATTACATTTAAACATATGTTATGAATATCGAGATACAATTCTAACAAATAAAACCAAATAAAACGGGCCAATTAGTAATAATTTTAGGTATTACTTTAATGTAACTAAAATAATTTTAACTTTATTGATCAGTTTTAATAATGCAACTCTAGTAAAAGTTTTGAGCAAGACAAACATACTTACACTCTTTGTATTTCTAAAATACAATCCTGTCCATAAATTAAGGATAATGCAAGTGTAAGCAAAGAAAGAGTCAAAAACAAAGCAAATGTGAATAATTTTTAAAGCATTTTAAACTAAAGATAAAGAGCAAAAAAGATGCTATTTGTTTCATAAAATCATTAATAAAAATTACCATTTTTGCTCCCAGGATTAAATTACAAAAAAAAAAAATTTATTTATGAAAACTAATATTACATACTTAGAGAGAGAGTATGGACAGTTAATGCATATAATGTCTCCCAGATGATGTAATACAGTTCGTACAATGGCTGGGCATGCTGAGTATCAAATTATCGATCTGATCTTGGGAAATATTATACCACGTACCACTTAACAAGCAATGCTTTCCGAAGTTTCAGTAGGCATGTAAGAGGTGTTTGACGGGCTGCAACTCATCGGTCAAGCATGCCCCATATATGTTCTATTGAATTCATACCCGGTGAGAATTCTAGCCAGTTAATACGAGTAATCTCCTCTGACTGAAGGCATTCGTTTACGGTGTTTGCACGGAGAGGACGGGCATTGACATCCATAAAAAAATTGTGCACCCATAGCACCAAGAAGCAAACGTACATGTTGGTCTAGAATCACATCCCAATTGATTTGGCCTGCCATGGTTTCAATTTGAACATGCAGATAAGCTCTGGAACGATGAATCCTGCACCACTGAAGTGGTGTCGCTCAATGATGTTCTCTTGGGGGTACTGGGTACTTTGCGCTCTTCATATGAAAAAATCCAGCGAGAATTAGACTGCAATCTAAATCTGGACTCGTCGGAAAACATCACACAAATCCACTGTTGCGGTATACACAATGCATGCTCTTTACTACAGGCTAAATGGTCTGCTTGAAACTGTCTTACCAGTGACTGAAGAGAGCTGACGAGACAGGTATGATGCTGTGCTCCGTCTGTTTCTTATGGCAGTAACTGCCAAATTCCGTACCTCATTCAGCGTTGTAACCCGGGGGCAACCTGTGCTGTAACGTCCACTCACATTACCATCCCCTTGGAATCGTTGCAAAAGCCCAAGGCTGACACTCTGGGCGATTCCAAGTTTCTCGGATACTTCCAGCTGGTACGCCCATATTCCAAACGGCTGATAATCCTTTCATGTAAAAAAACATCCAAATGCATCCTTTGTGTCATAACTATGCCACTACAGTACTGAAAGACATAAAGCGTTGCGAACAATTTTACTTCTTTGCCTGTATTCTTTATATATCCCCCTCTTACACTCTTGTCATTGTAACGTAGTGTCGGTGTCATCTGGTGGCTTACTGCAATTTGTATATGATTCTTGAAGATGTGTGTAGTCATTTTACGAGTGATATTTTTATATATATTTTAGAATTCTATTTCAGCATGACTCTGAATTATTCTTAATTTATGGACATGAGTGTAGTTGGAACAGCTGTGTCTGGAATATCAGAGGTAATTTGGAAAAAAACATCAACTGCCGTACTATTAATTATTTTAGTCTTATTGCTCTTTAAATCTTTTTGCGGGTGAGAAATTTTCTCAATAATTTAGGAGTTATTATAGTTTGGGTGAATTAACAATTATTAACATAATGTTATTCACTTTATTTGGCGAAATGTATTCCAATTCTTAAATTAATTTAAAACCAAGATATTCAAATGACAAAAATTAACTTTCCAACAGCATGCTATGGTAAAGCATAATCCTTTCTAAAAAATTACAAGGCATAAATATTTTACAAAGTTTCTAATTTATCATATATAATACGAAATAATGAGAAGGTTACGCGGAAGAGTTTCCTTCGTTCATTCTATATTTAGCACATTAGTCAAAACCGCGTGATGAATATGAATATTTTGTTCCTCCAATAATTAAACATAGCCTCCCAAGTCTTGATTACACGGATGAAAGCAATATTTGTAAAATATTTAGATTACTTGAGTTATCCACGAGCCAACGCACTGGTGTCTCTAAAAGAGATGTATAGTGTCTAACGATTAAATAATTCCATTTAATAATTCAGTGATTCTGAAGTAATTGATTCCAAATTATCCCATTTACCCTTCTTAATATCTGAACATTCAAGCATGAAATTGATGTCCCGAGCAACCATGAGCGTTAATACACATATTGTCACAAAGTGATACTAATGAATTGCTTGTGAAGTATTTATATTGCTATTTGTTATTGATGAGTGATTATGAATTTTTGCAACAGAAACTAAAAAGATTTCGTAAATCTTTCTCGTATAAGCTCATGGATAGTAAAATAATTAATTTAGAATTAAAGAAATATACAAAGATACTTGAAAATGATAATGACTATAAGAGCAGCAAGCTTAATTATAAGCATATCTGGTGAATTTCTGTAGGAACTCACATTGAAAACTTTAAACAAATATATGCCATTTCAGAAATATGTTAATTTTCTTTAAAAGTACTGATCTAAGAGGAAAAAAATATTGTAATTATATTAATATTTTAATAGTTATAAAGATTAACATTTTAAAATTGTGTTTTGGAGTTCATGATACTATTGTATTATATGTAACATTTCATGAAGTATACTTATTTACAATTGGGAGTTTTGCCTTGCCTTTCTTAAGATATTAATAGCGTGTACTAAATGTGGACTAAAATAATTAGTTTACCAAATCTTATCCATGCATAACCCAATCATATAATAAGTTTTAATTCTTATGTGTACTTATTATAATAGTTAATGCATTCACACACATCCGTCAGATTTAGACAAACGAATTATTTTTGGTAACTGAATTATATTTCTTAGAGAATATTAGCATTAATTTCTTTGAATTTTTAGAAGAATGAAATACATTATTAGATATTCATTAAAATAATTATTATATCTTACATCAAATAAAATATAGTTTATCATATTAGCTCGGACATAATATGCATTATTTTAATTATGAAAAATTTTTATTGTTGAAATTCAAAAAAAAAATACATATATAAAAAAAAAATCTTTTTTTTAAAATTAACTATGAATATAAAAATTGCCTGTACAAGAAGCAAAGTTTTCGAAAAAAAATTAAATTACACTCAAAAAACTTTCCGTGAAAATATATAAAAACGTTATATAATTTTAAAAAAGCTCAATTTATTCGAAAGCAAATAAAATAAGTACTGCAATTCAGAAGACGAATATATAATAAAAATTAGAAGGTCTTAACTGTGAAAGTGGCATCACTAGCTTTCCTTCACACACAAAAAAATTACTATCTGCCTCAAAATACACCCAACAAAAAGTAATCAAAATTCTTTTAGTTGAGAAATCTGAATAAACAAATATAAAAAAAATCAGTAAGCTCTTGGCTTCAATTTTCAAAAATGCAATATTTCTGTACACAGAAAAAATGACAGTGAATTTCATAGAAAATATTCTGGTTATTAAATATTATATTTTTACAATGCTAAAAGAGCTGCATTATAAATTTCATATTTTAAATGTATTTTTTGTAATCATTTTAGAATCTTGAATGATTAATATTTATTCACTGCCATGAATTCTTATCTAACACCCAGCAAAAAATAATTCACTTTTAGTAGTGTAGTATTCAAGAAATTTAAAGAGTGAATTAGTTGAATTGAGTTTCACTTAGGCTCTGGTGTTTCATTATATAATATTTTTTTTTGGAGAGCCAATGTTCATTTTTCAAATTTATGCTATATTGTAGCAAGTGAAATTAATAGAATCTCCTGATTTTCAGGTAAGAGCTTGTCACAAAGCAATTGAAACGACTAAAATGTCTGAGTTAGGCTAGGTTGTCAAAAAACCAAGGGTTAGGCATGATGCAGTGTTATTTATTAATTGCTGACCTTGATAATAGTCTAAATAATTTAATTTTTGTTTCCAGTTTACGTCTTATCCACCTTCTAGTGTGTTGTGGTTGTCGGAATACTTTCAGGTTGAACTACTGACGTGAAGGTTGCATAAGACGCACTGTGATGCTCATCTGGAGTCTTAAGAGGCCATTGTAGGTGCGAGAGTGTACACGCAAATCTGGAAACGAGTCTGAGAATCAGTCTGACATTAAGCCTGGAAGATCTTTTGGAGTGTGTGGGCTTCTCCTTTTTATGTATCTTTGTTGTTGTTGTTTCAAATCCCTTTGGATCAGGAAAGTCTACACCAAGTCTATTTGATCTTCCTGCATAAGAATATTACAAACCAGGTCTTGATCTCCAAACAACTGTTCCGGAGAAATGCCCCAGAAGTCCAGAAGATAAGCAGGAGAAGCAGGGAGAGAGCAGGGACAGGTAAAAAAAATACTTTACGATAAATACTTTATGACTGCGCAAAGGTCATACCACGCAGGTGACCGCTTCTAAAGCACGCGAAGGCCGTCTGAAGTGCCCTGGATCTCCTACACTGTAGATATAGACCAGGACTCTCTTAGCTGCGTACCAGTAGTGAGCAGGAGGGTTTTGCCAAGTCAAATTAATTTTAGCTCTGTGGAGGAAATGAATTTCAGAATGGCTCAAGACAGAAGAACTGGGATTATGGAGATCACAACCCCTACCAGCCAGCTCATCAGCTGCCTCGTTCTTAAGTACATCCACATGTGATGGTATCCACTCAAGGCGTATCCCTTTAAAGGTGAAATATGTCATGCCTTCAAAAGAGACAAGTAAGGCAGAATCACTTCTATTTGGACGTTGCCAGGATTACCGTTGTCAACCCTCATGCAGTGAACTTTGAAGCCGAAGATTGGTGTGGAAATACGCTGGTCATTCTCTGCCGGCCTTACCAAAAGAAAGACAAAGGTTGACTTGCCCTAAGACCTAAGCGTTGATTTTGTCCTGTCTTGGGTACTTTCCCACTTGAAAATACGTGACCTTTGGGAGGTCATTCGTTCCCTAACAAAAAGGCGGTTCATTGGTGGAGATCGGCACTTTCTACAAATTTCCTTAACATATTACTATGAAACATGAAATTCCCTTATAGTTATAGAAAAATAAATTGTATCAACCCAAGTTTTTTCATATCTGGAATTTTCTCATTTCATGACACTCTTAAATTCAAAATGTTTATGCCCATCAGGAGTTTCAAATTTTTAATATTTTTTTGGAAATGTCAGATTATTAATCTATACTAATAAGATAAAGAGTTTGTGTTTTTCAGCTGTTCCGGCGAAATTAAGCAGCCCAGAAGTATGAAACTTGGCATGTAGAAGCTATAGGTCGTTATGCTATTAACCTCGAAGAGTTTTTTTCGAAATTCGCTTTAGATTTTTTTAAAATTAAATTTTTATGCGATTTTTCAGTTAAATGGACATATGACGTCATCAGCCATGCCAAGTCATAACTTTGCGAAAATTAATGTTTCGAGCTGTTTTGGGGGGGATTTTAACACATTTTACAGTAAATATACTTATTTATGGTCGTGTTTATTCGTTTTTTTTAACTCTTAGTGCAGGAATTACATTTGTTTTTTGAAAAAATCATCCTAAAAAAATGTTTTTTCTGGATTTTATTTTTCCGATTGGCAACACTAATTTGACAACAGTAGATAACAGTTGGAAGATGCATTGGTTTTCCAGCTAAGCCTATTATGTATTTTTTCAATAACTAAATTAAATTCGTTTAATATACACTTTTGTTTTGCATATATTTTGAATGATTATTCCGAACCATTTCTGGGTTTAGATTTAATTTTGTTGTTTCTTTTTCAGCTTAAAAATTTCTGATTTGTGTGTAGTCAATTAATCGTATTTCTATTGTAATTTCTGTTTTGGTTTAAGGCAGCTTCACATTTATTATTCTTTTTTCATTTTGACCTTTACATGTATTCATTTGATTCTTCTGTATTGTTTCTGGTTTTTGATTAAACTTTTTCATTTATCTTCCAGAATTTCTGATTTTTTTTTGTGGTCAGAGGTTTTATGGTATTTTTTTTTACAGTAATTCTAAATTGAATTGGTTTAATATGCATTTTTATGATTTTCAGTTGTTAATGTTGATTGTTTAGATGTTTGTTTAAATGTTGTAATTACTATTTTAGGTTAAGTGCCACGTTTATTTTATGAACTACCATTAGAGGTAATTATTTTCAATTGTTAATGTTGATTAATATGTTCTAAACAATGACCCAAGTATACGAGCTGTTGAATTTTAGGTATGATACATTCCCTTGCCAAGTTGTCCCAAATGATGGTGATGACTCCTGTCTCTTCTGTTCAATTTCTTATTTGTTGTGTGCAATCCAGTATTATTGTTCGATGGGCTGTTCATTTATTATCAACAACTGGAATAGATTTAAGGTATTTACACTTGATCATGAATTGAACAGCTACTCATCTGGCGAAGCGTATAAAACTGCCATGTTGAACCCTATGACTTACTGCTCCGCTTCTGAGTTACAGACTGTCTGAACTCTGTTCTTTCGGTTTCCAGATTTTTCATAAGGGATATCTCTTTGCTGTATTTTGGTGAGAATTTTCAAACTGTTAAAAACATGAGGTTCAGTGGCAAAAACTTGGAGTGGTGGACACTTTGATGCCTATGTGTTTGTTTCTTCTTATAATGAAGAATCGAAATTTTTGAAAGCAACACTTAAGTCATCAGAAACTCTTAAGCTGGGAAAGAAATGACTATATTAAATCTAAAACCAGAAACAGTATAGAAGAATCAAATGTATACATCTAAAGGTCAAAATGAAAATAGAATAATAAACCTGACACATCCTTAAATCAAAATAGGTACTACAATATGAATACAATTGACTACAAACAAAATAAATCAAAAATTTTTAAGCTGAAAAGAAGTGACAAAACTAAATCTAAACCCAGAAATGGTTCGGAATAATCATACCAAAAATAAGGTAAAACAATATATATTAAACTAATTTAGTTATTGAAAAAATATATAACAGGTTTAGCTGGAAGACTGATGCATCTTCCTATCAGAATACAGTCTTAACCATTTGGGTCCTAAGCAGTAATAACAAAGATTCTTGCATGTTTTTATATTAAACAAGATATCAATCATTGGCATGGCCAAGTAATTTTAGCGTGTTTTTCACATGTTGTATTTTAGAATAATACAACTAATGAACTTTTTACTAACAGGAAGTAGTGTGTGTGTGTGTACTATACTTAAAAAAATAATTAATTTAAATATGATTCGGCTCATCTAGGGCACAAATGCCGAAAACCTGAGGTCAATCGGTTGCTTATTGGCTGAGAAAAAGGTACGACTAAATATGGAACGAAGAGACGAAATTTGCGTCCTAATAGCGCTTTTTTTACACTATGTGAAAAACGCGCTAAAAAAATTAGTCAGATTTTGGTGGATATAGTGTGATTTGCTTAGCGATAATTTGGCTGTGGTGATGCTAATACGTAAGAATACAAAGGCTAATACAAATTTTTATTTATCTATGAGGTTTTCTTTTTGTTAAACTGAAATTAGTGATACTATCAATATACAGTTGTACTTGGGCTATGTATAGCGTGAAACTAAGTCATCACCTGATTATCAGTCACCGCAGTCAAAGTGGCTCTTTTTTTTCACCAAAATTTGATTTTTTCCGTATAAGACGCATAAGAATCTGTTATTTTGATATTGTGGTGCAAATTTTGCTGTGATAACGCCAATACATAAGTACCCTTTTCCTTAATTGGCAGATTCCACATTTTTCCATTGTAACAAAAAAAAGTAGAAAAATGACACTCAATTCAAACTAATTGAGATTAACAGATTGTCAATATTGTGATTTTAAGTTAGAATTTCTATTCACGTATAAGATTTTGCTTATGGTAGTTTCATCAAATCTGAATTTATTTATCTTTTGGTTTGAATTAATATAATTTCTATACTATGTGTAAGGTTACTTTTATATTTATTTGTTTCTTTTATTTCAATTTTAAATATTTAAGATTTTCTGTTATGTGTTTTTTTTTTGTTGTTGTTCAAAACTATTTATGGCAATTTTATCAAAATTAAGGCTTACTTTTCTGTTTTAGATAACGTTTTAATTTAAATGTTGTTATAATTCCTATTTCAGTGTCACAGTTTTATTTTTCTGAACTATCCTTTTCTTGCATATCATTGTTGGTACAATAATTATGTGATACAAAGACTCAAAAGTCTATTTTTCAGCCGAACAATAATTTGTGAGACCTTTTGTAAACAGAATCATAGATCATGATTACCTATTCATAACACAAATATCAAAGGGTTTTTTTTTACAATCAATGAAACTACACCTTCACTTCTTACCAGAATTTTTTTTTGTCATGTCCATTTGTTCACAAAAAAAAAAACATCTGTTAGAAAAATTATGGATGCGATTAAATGCTCAAAGTAATTTTCCTTCTGACAATCAGTTCTTCATGCTGATTGTATATATACATTTTTTACACATAAATGTTACATGTTTTACATATGTATGCCAATTTCTGTCGTTGAAGATAAATATTCATCCTTCCTAATAATAATTCTTCCTTCATCGGCATATTCAATATTTTGTTCAATGTAGAAAATATTGCTCAAATTTTGTATAACGGAAAGAAAATGACACTGAATTCAAACTAATTGCTATTAACATGTTGGTAATATCGTGAAGATAATGCTTCCTATTTATGAGAAACCAGAATGTTTTTGTGTATCGCTGTTTTTTGCCTTTTGGTCTCTATGACCGAAAAGAACTCATTTTTGTTCTAAATGAAAAAAAAGGCATAATTTTTTTTTAACAAAATACTATTTGCTGGAACTATGATAAGGTGACCTTGAAATAATGTTTTCATATTTTCTTTTGAATTCCATTTTGACCAGATTTTTCGTCATGACTTAACTTTGCTTCTGACAATCTTGCAAATCAGAAAACTGTTTCATTTGTGATCATAAAAATTTTTGCACAGAAAAAAGATGCACCTTGAAAAGATTTTCTCATATTTCCCTCTGGATTTCTTTAAAATTCAGTGTTGAAATGATTTTACATCTCATGCTATCATGGTTTTATCGTTGTTTCTGATTATCTGTTCCTCCCATAGTTCCTTGGAGATTATATGCATATTTTATTTTATACTGTCCATATAGGATATATATATATTTCAATTATCATTAAAGTTATTTATCATTTATGTACTCATTCTTTTGCTCTTTGCAATCAAATAATAATTTTTAATAGAAATGTCGCAAAAAAGTATTGTTTCAACAATTAATTTTTTAGTAACATGGTTTATTATTTGTTTCATTCAGTACTGTTGTTTGTTCTGAACTATTTCAAAGGGGACCTGTTTTAGGTAGATTTTGATTTTAGTTCATACTAATTAAATGTTTTTAGTATTTAATTACATCTAATACTGTATATTAGACGTATTACAGAGATGTTAGATAGTATTATATGAGGTATGGGGGCAATGCTAATTTAATTTTTTTTTCAGTTGAAGGCTTCCTAATATTTCTTATTTATGATAGCATTTAGTGAATCAGTTTATCATTATTTTTTCTTTCAGTTCATCTATTGCAGGTTATTTCCCCCATAGTTCCCTTAGCAGAAACTCACTACTGCTATCACTTTTCTGTAATTTTTATTTATATTTGCATTCATTCATATCTATTTACTCTTTAGCTTGATAATTTTCTCTCTTACATTGAAATATTTGTTTTTGTTTAATTATTATTTACTTTGAGGCCAAATTGCAATTTGCTTAAAATTATTTCTAATGTGAACATTCATTTGAAAAAAAATATTTTTAATTTTTGGTTATACCACTTTTTATACAGGATGTTTACACTCATTAAAAATACTATAATTCTATAATAGATAAATTTTTGTTTTTAAAACTTAACCCGTGCGAAGAACGGGCATTTCAGCTAGTTATATACAAAATTGCTCAAAATCTAACTTAATGCTAAACAATAAGTAATAATACAGTGAAGGTAGAACAGACAAAGTAATATTGTAGCTAACTTTTAAATTGAAAACTATACTAGTAGTGTTAAGCATTAAGTCTAAAGACATTAGTCAAGCAGTAAGTCAAAGAGCAAGGTGAGTGTCTTAAGACACCCACTTTACCCTTTATTTGCTTATAATACTCGGCTGAAATAATAAGAAAAAATATTGTTTGAATTTTTTTTCGTAAAAACTAAAACTAATTTCTAAAAATATAAAACTTCATTACACTATTGTGTAAAACAAAAGAAAGTAGGAAATTAAAGAAAGGCAAAATTTTAGTTTGAAATACAATTGTTAGCAACATAAAACAGTAAAAATAGTGAACGGATTAGTGAAAGACCGTATCATGCTTTAAAATTCCTCAACTTTTATATAATTGGTTTTAAAAAAGATATAAACTCAAGAAATCTATATTTTTGCATACATTAGGGAACTTAGGCTAATATATGTACATATTTTTTTTTAAATATACAATAAAATAGATTTTTTAAGAAACATTCTGTTAAAGAAAAACAACTTTCCCCCCCCACTGCATTTGCTGAGATGCTTCTTCGCGATGTCTGTGTGAGTGTAGAGTTTTTGCATCGTATTTTTCGAACCAAACTATAAAAGTAAAATTTTGGGGAAAAAAACAGCATTTTCATACAGTTCTAAGGAAACCCCATTAAGCATTGATGAGAATATACAGAACTTAAAAAAGGCAAGCGTAATGAATCATATGAGGAAACATTTAGGGCTCGAAATATTATGATCAGAAACTAGTCTAACTAGTGGTTTAAATTCAGTTAATGAGTTTACGTATTTTTAAAAAGAACCCAGTATTCAGAGTTACAAGAGGATTTACAAAATCTAATTACAGAAAGACACACACACATTTTCATGTATATAACAGTGTATATCTACTAAATATATCCTAAACTTTTATTGTAATATGTAGCTGCCTCTTTTTACATTTTTAAAAGCACAAAGGATTTTACATATAATTCTGAATCAGAAGCAAAATAAAATATTTTATATATTTAGTTTAAAATTGTGAATATATATGGAAGATTATTTTTATTTCATTTCTCATATTCTACCCTATATCTTTATTTCATATCAAATATGCATGCATAAATGTCTATTCATGATATTTTGGTAAAACATATGTATAAACTTCTTAAAAAATATAGAAAATACAGAAAAATGTACCTTTTCTTTTCTGGATAAAACTGTGTATCTCAATGATATTCGTAAAGAGCTGTTCTACATTATACGAGGCATGTTTTTTAAGTAAGTACCGTTTTGAAATTAAAAAAAGACGTGCAAAGATATCGCAATAATTTTATTTTTGCATGAAAGCCTGTACCTTAATATACTTTTCTACATAATTTCCGTGAATATTGAGGCACTTGTCATAACGTGGGACCAGTTTTTGAATGCCCTCCTCATAAAATTCTGCCGCCTGACTTGTTAACCACTGTATCACAAATGTTTTGACTTCGTTATCGTCTTGAAGACGCTGACCGCCCAGGTGTTTCTTCAAGTGCAGGAACAAATGGTAGTCGCTGGGCGCCAGATCAGGGCTGTATGGAGGATAATCTAGAGTTTCCCATTAAAAAGATTTGATGAGATCTTTGGTCAGATTAGCCACATGTGTACGGGCATTGTCATGTAGCAAAACGATACCCTTACTCAACTTGCCACGTCTTTTGTTCTGGATTGCACGACGCAGATTGTTCAATGTCTCACAATAAGACGCTGCATTGATTGTCTCATTACGAGGCAGAAACTCCACTAGCAATACTCCTTTTCTGTCCCAAAAAACAGTGCACATGATTTTCCGGGCAGAAATTGTTTGCTTAAACTTCACTCTTTTGGGTGATGATGAATGTCGCCATTCCATGGATTGTTGTTTCGATTCTGGTGTGACGTAGGCCACCCATGTTTCGTCACCAGTAACAATTTGGTCTAAAAAATCTTCACCTTCATTGTGGTACCGCTCAAGGAAAGTCAATGCACTGCCTAAACGTTGGGTTTTGTGCAAATCCGTCAACATTTTTGGAACCCAACGTGAACACAATTTCCGGTAATTCAAGTTCTCGGTCACAATGCGATACAAAACACTACGAGAACATTGAGGAAAGCAGTCGCACAATGAGGAAATTGTAAAGCGTCTGTTTTCTCTCACCTTTTCGTCCACTTTCTGCACCAAATCTTCATTAACGACCGAAGGACGCCCACTCCGTTCTTCATCATGCACATTTGTGCGGCCATCTTTAAATGCTCTCACCCATTTCCTTACCATTCCATCACTCATAATGTTTTGTCCGTAAACTTCACAGATCTCACGATGAATATCGATTGGTTTTACGCCTTTAGCACTAAGAAATCGCATAACAGCCCGTACTTCACAATCAGCGGGACTCACGATTGTCGGAGGCATCTTAAACACTCAGTAAACAACGTATACAATGAAGAATCAGACTGTAATGGCGTCAGTGTGTAGACAAGAGATGTAGGTAACCAGCGAGCATGCGCGGAACGCCGACCGGAGCGCTGCGGCGGCGGAATCGCAAAACGGTACTTACTTAAAAAACATGCCTCGTACATAAAAATACTTTCAGAAAAAAAGAGGGTGGGAACCTTTTTTAGGAAACTTTTATGCTAATTTTGAAACAATATAATTGTACATTGGAGATAGATACGTTACTCTCTTCAAGAATGATTCAGAAAAAATAAGTTTGAAAAACTAGGGGAAAGAAGATTTTGAATTAAAATAAGTTTGAAGATTGTTTGCGTAATACATATATCATTGTTCTTCTAAGATATGATGAAGACAAAACCACAAATGGAACAAAAAGTAATTAAAATTTATTTTATCAATAAATTAAAAATATACAATTTTTTCTTATGTGAAAATTTGAAACTTTATCAATTCCAATGAGTTTAAGGAGAAATTATCCCTCTTTTTCAAAACCAATATTATACTTTTGTGAAGCATGAATCAATGAATCTAAAAAATTCTGTGAAATTATCTTTTAGTTCTATGCAAGAGGGCTATTCAGGTGTTAAAGAGTTACTATAAAAAACCCTCTTCAACCTTATTTTTGAGTTTTGCCAATACGCTTTTTATTTCTTCCGATTAGAGTAATTCATGGCCAATACATCATCAGAAGTCCATTGTCAAATAGGTTCAGTATGGCGTGTCCTGCCATTAAAATCAAGGAAAATAGTTTATTCGTTTCCACCTGGTCAGACTACCAGTGGATCATTTTTAATACTCAGATCGATTTGGTTGATTTGACGCAAAGGAATAAACTTATTTCTTCATTTTGTATACTCTGAATTGGATACTCATGATCAGGTAAACCTTTGTCCCATCTGTCATACTTTCTCAACTACTACGTTGTAAATTTTCAGATTATGCACATCAGTGATACTCTCCTTCAAAATAGCATTGCTTCATTCAACTCATCCCCAAATTAAATGCGTTAATCTTAACTTCTGTGAGTAGAATATTGGAATCTAAAATGGAAATTTTAAAAAATTCACACCATATATAAGTTGAACGTACAACTCAAATTCATAGAGTCATTTTGGGTCCCCCCCCCCCCTAGTTTCTATAATTATAAGAAGTTCCGTTTTCCACTAAGCAATAAGGGGTTTTTTTTGGCAAATATTGGTGAACATATATCCGTCAATTTTGTTTTCCACATCTATGATATGTATGTAGATGGTCAGTTAAAATTTCTATTTTTTATATAATGTATAGTTATTGAAATAAAACTTATGGGGATAATCTCAAAAGATCAGATACAATTGATATTTTTACAGGTTGGCTATTTAGCGTATTCACGTAATTTAAACAAAGAAAGCTAATTACAACTTACAGTTAAACAAAGTAAGAAAAACAAAGAAAGTAATTTCAACAAAGAAACTGTTGCGAAGTTTCTGCCACGCAATCTTATACTAATCTTTTCCCTATATAAAGAGCAGTGTATTTTCTTTTTACTCCAATAAAAAAGAAAATATATCGTTCTTTATTCTGTGTAACAATCCCGTCATTTAACATGGCACAACCAAATTATATGTATATTTTTTAACTTTTTTATTTCACTTTTAGCCAATTTTCAAAGCAACCTCGACTCACAAAGTTATTATCAACTAAATGAATTAAATCTTTTACTCAACTGCTTGCAGCATTCATACGTCAATCCCATGTTACGAAGAAGAAATTATTCTTATTCCCATTATTCTCACTGTAACTTTTAACTAGTTAATACATGCCAACACAACAAAAATATCTATCATCTTCGGGAATCTCATTCCAGTTTTTGACTTTTCTGTAAGTATGTTGTATTATGTGTATCTTAGTATGAAGAATAGTGTTGCACTGATCATTTTTGGGCTTTGTGTAATGCCAAGATCATAAATTTTATTACATTATGCTTATTCTTACTTTGTTTAGTTTAGCATAAGAAGATTTTAGTTCCCTAATTACTAGCATTATGGTTATTCTTTAAGTAGAGAGTAAAATACAAGGCAGAACAGAAAGAAACTTAGAATGTTTAGTTAGAAATATGTCAAGAGTAAAAGGGGGATAGTTGAAGAACACATTAAATTTTTCTTTGATTTAGGCATATGACTCAAAATTTAGGAAAGAAAGTAAGTTCATTAAACACTACAAAGAAATAAACACAAATTAATTAGTACGAAGTGTGATTGTAAGAAAATCCTAGCATTACAACGAGTTTCATGCTGCGAATGAGGGTGTGCACTAACTACAAGGATAGATTCTGCTTCTACAACAGCACAAATAACTTTAGACGTGATGATTTAAATTAAATCGTATTTTATTGGGGAACTTGTTATATAGATTAACTGTCCAGTTCTGACATTCACGATTTGATCTTAAATAGGGATTTAAGGTGATTTAGGTGTCTTAAATTTGATCTTAAACAAACCAATGATACGTAAACGACTAGGCCACGTTCCCTGAGTCTTTTATACGTTGTTTGTCTGGATATAATAGTTGCCATGCTTGCAGAAATCTCCTAAAAATCTGCTTGTGCATACCATCTGGTTGAGTCATGCATTTAAGGACAGATATAAATTCTTCCTGCTGCTGTCACTTTTGATTGACATGTTATAACTTGTATAGGAAGGTTTCCATACAACACTTGGTACTGTACTTACAGCTTTGAAGTTATGCACTGCACCACTTTCACCTTACTGAGCACTTCTATCTGTAACTGTTTTCTTTTTTATAACGTTCAAATTATACTGTATTTCCTAAATAAGTGCATTTGCCTTTTTCAAAAAATACCTAATGCTTTTGCAGCATTGAAGTTCGCAAGAACTTATTCATAATACAGACAACAAGAATCTCAAATGCTCATTCTTATCAGTTTACTTGTAGGGTTCCCAATATTCCCTCCTTCCACCTACATATCACTGATAAACAATTTACTTTTACACATTAATTAGTTAACATATACAGATATTGTATATGAAATATCAGGCTTTACTTCATTTAACCCTTTCATTTCTGATGCCTCTCAATTTCGTCCTCCATAGGATTAATATTTCATCCTCCATAGGAATACTTAAGAATATAAGCCATTCAATCCATGTTAAAATGTAGGGCTCTATATTTCTAACTCAATACACACTCACGTAAAAACCTTTCCATTTGTCTTTTTTTCAACCGTTTTTTATTTATAACTATTTTTATCATTAATATTGGTGAATCAATGACAGTTAAATAAGATTTTGCATCTATTGACACAATACGTTAAAAAACTTCTCTAAATTTTTTTGGCCAAGGTAAATAATATGAGAAACATTTAACTGCAGCATTCAAATTCAGTTCAATTTATTAATGTGCATCGTACTCTTTCCTCTTAAAAATAATGTAGTGCTAACCAGAATTATTTCGTTGTCTCATGCACAGTAAATTTTAACTAAACATATCTTACAATAACTTCATTATTTTAACTATTCATTTTGGTCTGAGCTCTCTATCGAGTGCTTTCTTTGTTTTTAAATAAGTTAATTAAATTAAAACAAATTGAAAAAAAGTGGTGTTTTTTTAAAAAAAGATTCTTTAGTTAGAAACAATGAACAAGGAAATTTTAAAAGAATATTTTTATGAATGTTTTTACCAAATTTTTTTTTATTCCATTGGCATGTTTTTTTTCTTCATGACAATGATGTGCTCAATTTTTACAACATCAAACCAATAACACTTTTTTTCAATATTTCTGAATAACATTAAGCTTAAGTGTATTCTTTTGTTTTCATCTACCTAAGGAATTGAATTTTGCATTTACATTAGTTTTAAAGATGTCTCAAGAATAAATTAATTAAGAAACTCTGTAGTTCTTGAGAAAACATATTTATTTGTACACTAAAAAGGAAAAAAACTTTTAACATTGTTATATCTATTTATTTATGCATGAATATATATATATATATACATAAATAATGTTCAGCATTTTGTGTGTGAAAAATAACAAACTATTGTATAGATAATTTATTTGCCAGTATTTCAAACGTTCTTACCACAATCTAAATAAAATTTGTACTGAAAGTTGTTTTTTCTTTAAGTACAGTTACAGTCTTGCATTAGACTGTCTGAAACGAACCTACATATTTCGAGTTACAAATAAATCTGTATTAATAGTTTTTGTTTCAGAAATTGTGATAAATGAATTATTCGACAATATGTAGTAATAGAACTACAGTTTATTATTTAATTACTATATTCTAAAGCGTAACAGTATAATCTAGAAACCTGAATTAGGTTCCTAATAAGATATGTAGACAAATTTTTTAGAATCAAGATAGCTTCATATCTAAAGTGTTAGAAATTTCTTTATAAATATTATATCAGCTTAAAAAATTCAGAGAAACTTAGTACTAAGAAAAAAATTATTTTTATATGTTTGTCGTCTTAACCACTCAACAATAAAGAATTGTACGCTGAGGGCAATGTTTAAAAAAAAAGAATTCAAAAATTTCAGTCACATACCTAAAGACTACGAAAGTTTAAGCTATAAATATTTGTGTCACAAGAAAAATCAACATAAAATATAAAAACAAGAGATAAACGGCAACAAATATTATATTATTAATGCATGAGTAAAAACTTCAGAAGCCATAATCTTTGTACCAAAAGTTGTATCACTGTTTCATCCTTTGACTTTTCCTTCCCTTGAAATTGAGCCATAATACCAGTTCCCATTACCCTTTCCGCAACCATTTTGTTTTACTGCAGATTCTTAACTACGTGATGTGACTGTTTACATCAGAATCTCCGTTCCTAAATATGTTCTTCGCCCTGGTATTTTGCTTTTACACTTACCCTTGTTTAGGTTTCATCATGATGCCGAAGGTAAACGTGAACTCAAATAACCTATAAGCGAAACATAGCCACATTACGGGAAGAAATACGTGCGTAATATTCGTTGAATTAATTCCAAATTGTACGAAAGAAGAAAATTTATATCATGTGTTAGTGGAAATATGAGACTATTTAGAAATGTGCTTTTCTTAGTTAAAAGATCTCAATTGAAGTATGAGAGTTTTTTAAGTAGACACGTTAGCTATTATTTTCCGTAAGTTGTTTACGCTCAAATTATTCTTTTTTTCTTTTTTGTTTGTTTGTTTACGTTAAATATATTCTGTTTCTTTCAGGTCTTTTAAAGAACAATTTCATTGAAAATAAATATTTACTTTAATTTTTCCTGTTGCAATTGCTAAATTTTGAGAAAAATTATTTCCATACATACGAACTGTTTATTAATGAATATTCTTTTATCTTATTTTTATTCTAAGAAAAGATGTCTTTATTCAAACGTTTGAAAAATAACTATCGTTTTAAATATGACTTTTCCAGTGATGTTAATTACCTATAAAACTTTTCCCTTCGCCACATTTTCCCCTTTTCAAAATGAGCATAGCTGGAACTACTGCAACTAATGCAAAATTTTGTCAAAAAAATGCCATTAGGGTTAACCCTTATTTTATTTGTTTATAAATTACTTTGTTTAGTAAATTAATTCAAATTTATGAATCAAACAAATGGTGCGAAAATACTGACAGTAACTTTAATTCAGGAAGTCATTTATTGGCTGATAATTGTCTTCTATTTGCTCTTCCATTTTTAGAAATTTAAAGTGTTGCTGAAAAAATAACCTTTCGTTTCAAATTATTATATTTTGCTCTTTGTGTTGATTAACTGAGAGAAGTTCACATCTTAATAATATTACATGCTCTATAATATTTATTTTAATTTAAAAAAACGATTTGAAACAAGAAAAAATTATTTTATTTAAAAATTATTTATTATTTATTTATCTTTTTTTATTTGTATCCAAAAAAGGGACCTTAGTAATTTCCTTCAAGGCATAAAAAAAACCATGTATTAATATAAAATGAAGAAATGAGCATGATTTCATTTCAACCAAGTGGTCGAACAAAATGGCTTGGTATAAAATTTCATTTTATGTATTGAAGAGTTAATAGTGTAAAAATATTGTCACAGAATATTGCATTAGTGTAGTTAGAGTTATGAAATATCTGGACTCTCAGAAATATATATGACGAGAGTTTAAATGCTCAACATTTTACGATAAATAGTTTTGCCTTGATCTGGACTTCTTGATGAATGATGAAATAAAAATAAAATAAATTAATAATTAAACATTTATTAAGCGTCTTCAGATACTTTTTGGATATCAAGAAAGATCTCTGGTAAAAACACAGATATATCTTTCATACTTTCAAATCAAGATGAAGTTTATTTAATTGGGTGTGAACAATGTACCACGAATTAAATGTACAAGAAATTGAAATATACTTAAGTCTTAAAGGTATTTAAAATAAAAATACAAGACAAATAAACAAAATCAACTCATTCTTTTTGTTGAAGAATATTTGCATTATTATACTATAGCATTTACCCTTTTAAAATATATTTTGAACTAGTTGCTTTGCAAAAAAGCAATATAAATTTTTACAGAGTATTTAAAATTTCAAATCTCTAAAATGTACACAACAACTTAGAGAACATACAAACATTATCGCATCAAAGTTTTATTTACCTTTCTCTCACAAATTTTACTTTTTGTATCTTCCATTATCGTTTATCGATTCCATAAAAATGCTTCACTACTTTAGGGAACTATTCAGGAGACTTGTTTGTTGACAACAGTAGACAATCTCTACAATAGAACTGCTCCTTAAAATAGTATTGACTCGAAATTACTTTTTCACTGCGTATCCAGGCAACAACCTTTAAAGAACATCTACTATTTTCTAATTTTTTTCACCGGATATCGGGGAATAAATAAATTATTACGGTTTTCAAAGCCTTTAAGCAAGGAAGAATGCTCTATCTATATAAAAAAAGTGGAAAAAAAACAAAGTTTTTGTATCTGTGTTTGCTTTAAAAGGTTGGATATTTACGATCAAATGTTTAACAACCGTTTGGAAATAAAATCTTTTATCAGTTGATATTTTGTAGAAACTTCTGCTTTTTAGACCTTCAAATGGGAATTTTCAGAATTTTCTTATTTAAAAAAAAAACGTTGCAAACCATTTTAACACAAACGTACTATTTTTGTTTGTTTGCTTGTTTGTTTCTTAAAGATACATAAGGAAAACAATACGATACGCTTTTATTCTATTTATCTACCTGGATAATTCAAGTAGTTATTTCTAAGTATCCAGTATCTTAACTCTGGCATTACGCCTAAGGTAAATACCATAGAAATACTTTCTTTTGTCTACTTTTCCTGCTACTTACCTTCATATTTCTTTAACGAAGTTCTTTTGTCTACTTTTTTATTGAATTGTTTGAAATATGAAAAAATACTTGAAGGAAGAACATTTTAAATAACATATAAAATAGGCTAAAAAATATTAGTTTAAACATTTAAAATTATAAAGCATTTGATTTGTAGAAAATAAAACAATTCTGTGATATGAAATACACTAAAATTACAGTCATTTCTGCTATGAACAATGCCATGTACTTTTACAACGTTATGAGGCACTAAAAAATATTTTGATATTGCATTGTGTGAAAAATAGATTTTTAATCAAGTATTTCAACTAACCAGCTGTTCTTTAGTTACGCGATGCTTTTATTTGTATTATCTTTGACTCATTTTAATAGTAACTTTACACATAGAAATATTTTATCGGATATTATATCTATATAATAATAAATAATTCACGGTAGTTAACGGTATTACGTTTCTATTATAAGAACTCTACCCTTGAGAACTTTTACGGAATTAAAAAAAATGTTAAAATAACGAAAAGTTTATTGAGTTTACGGATTTCTAAATCCTTTCTTCAGCAAAGCTTTAACTTAAGTATTATTTTCAAACAAAAATTGATAGTATTCTTATTATTTTACGGTTTCATAAAATGGGACAAGGCTTTCTTTCGAATTTTGTAAAAATGTTAGCATTATATTTTTCTTGCAATTAAAATTATATAAAACTAACAAAAATTACTATATTTCATTCAATGTTTGTTCTGTACTTCAAATATATACAGTGAACCACAAAAGTTTTTGTACGCTTGAAATTTTCTATGAAATTTCATGTGTTTTCGACTAGTAAAAAATAAAATATCGGAATTGTAATTTTTTTAATGATATCTGCAGCTTGTTTTTAATGGAATAACATAATCAATTTTTAAAATATAGTATAATTATTATCTTTATAAATTAATAATAAAAATTACTTAAAAATTGTGCCACAAAACTCTTTGTACACTTAAAAAATCCAACATAGGTTTAAATATTGTATTTCTTTCTTAATCTATACTTAGTAGGATATCTTTTATCACCCTTAACAAATTTTAAACGTCTTAGTATAGATTTAATGTTTTTTTTTTTTGTAATTTTGTCATTGCTGTTTCACTACTCACCTATGATTATTGTTTTTACTTCAAATTTTATACGTCATGCTTTCTTTTTTTTAAATCAAATTCTCACCAAGTATGTTTACTAGGCTAAAATAAAGTGATTTAGTAGGTGTTTTAAGAATTTGGGGAGAGTAATAGACACCAGTGGTGTTAATTGAGAACAGTGTGCTTGGCATTATTATCTCGTTGAAAAATTAAGTCATTTCCAGTATATAAATTTGGGATAGATAATTTAAAATTGTTTTTTTAAATATTTAAATACAGCTCATGATTTACAATACCATCAAAAAATATTAAATTACTTAATCCTGAAGCCAACTTACACCTTCACGCAAGAACATCTCTTCAATGCTTTAGCATGGAGAGATGTTCTTGTTTCACAAAAATGTTTGGGATTAAGTTCCTCATTTTTTTCTTCAAGAAACTATTATACGCCCGTCGAAACCAAAAATGTTGAGTTTTCTGTCATCCCAACCGATTTGCTGTCAATGTTGTATTTTTTGAAACTTAATCCCATGAATATTGTAGGAACTGTGAAATATGGAGGTGAAAGTGTTCTTGGGAGGGGTTGTAAATCGGCTTCAGGATTAAGCAATTTGATATTTTTTATGATATTGTGAATCATGAGCTCTAATTAAGTATTTATAGAACAATTTTAAAATATCCGCCTAGAATTGGGATATTGGAGACGACTTCGCTTTTTAGCCATTTTGAAGCCAAACGCACTGCTCTCAATATATACGGCTAGTGTCTCTGCAAATGCCCACACATTCTGAAAATACCTCCTAAATCTCTTGATGTAACCCTAGTAGAACATATATGATGAGAATTTGATTAAAAAGAAAGAAAACATGACATAAAATAAAATTTGAAGTAAAAACAATACTCACAGAAGAATGGAGGAACATCGATGCAGAAATTACAAAAAAATTTAAATCTATACCAAGACGTTTAAAAGTTATTGTGGGAGCTAAAAGATACTTACTAAGTACTACATTAAGAAAGAAATATAATATTTAAAGCTATGTTGAGATTTTTTTGAAGCGTAGCAAGATTTTTATGGCGTAATTTTTTAGTAATTTTTGGATTATTAATTTTTTTAAAATAGCAGTTACAATATGTTTTAAAAATTGAATATGTTGTTACATTAAGAACAAGCTACAGATATCATTAAAAAATTACAACTCCGATACATTAATTTTTATAAATCGTAAACAATAAATTTTATAGGAAATTACAAATGTACGAACACTTTTGTGGTCAATTGTACATATAAATTTCAAATAATTAAAAAATAGTATTTTTTGACAGTAATTTTAAATTAAGAAATTAATTTCCAATTTTCTTTTATCAAAGTAAAATTTTCAGCATAAGTGTATAAGCTCTGAACATAAATATATATTAACTTTCTTCAGTATCTCTCTACTAAAATTATTTTTTCATTAACATCTTTACTGATAAAATATATACTAAATTTTATTTGTGTTAGTCAATTTGCCTTTAAATACTTAGAAAGGTATTCATCCGTACATTTTTATTCTTCAGGTTTTGTCAATAAAATTATACTTTTTGTGGTTATTCAATGAATCAGTACTTTCAACTCTAATTTTAAATCTAATTCTATATATAAGAGATTAAAATTAATGTTATAACATAAATTATAGAACTCAATAATAAATTTATAATCAAATATATTTTCCCACTAAAAATATCATAAACAAATGTAAATCCCAATTAATTAACAATCTAATATAGAAAAAAGTTAGAAAAATTCTTAATTTATTAAAAAAAATTTGTAACTAAATTTCATTTACTTTTCCCTGTATAGTTATAGAATACTTCCAAAATTTTGGGGCGAATTTAAAGAGGTAATAGTATAACATTGAAATGAATAGGTTTGATTATATTATGCATGGTTCAAAATGTAATGCAAAGATGCTGTGAAGCAGATAACGAAGCATTGTAAAGGAGTAGTAAATACACAATAATGGAGCTTAGTTTACAAATGAGCATAATGAGATAGAACTATAACAATTGATCAACTCAGTGTCGGATAATAACTCTTATGATGTAGTGACAAATGAAGAGTTGGTGAAAATTCTGGAAAACATTACATATATAAGCATTTCTCAAGCAGAAATCTTACACTAGCGGCTAGTTCAAATCATTCAAAGGGAATAACATGAATTCGATTCATGATGTGTTTCCACAATAAGAAATCGAGATAGGACATTCCAGAAGATTGAGGTAGTAAATCTGTAAAGTAGGAAAATCTAACTCGTTACTCAATTTAATGTCCAAATAATGCCTTACTGTTTGCATTGAGGTATCCGAAGACGTTAAAATGACCAAATTGTCAATACACACATTTTTTTAAAAATTTTATTGAGTAGAGCTGTTTTTTAGCTTAACAAAAAATACTTTCCATTGTTTCTACTCTATCTGGAGGTCAAGTAATAATCCCTTTTATAAAATTAGAAAACCTGGATGTTTATCTTTAATCTACCAGAAGCAGACATTTAAATTGATCAACATCTGTATGATTTCTCTAAATATTACAAACTTATGTTTATGAAACATTTTGAGCCTGATATTAATAATATTTTCTTCTGGAAAATGTACTAAAATATTTTTTTTGCATGAATAATTTTTGAGTTATGGCCTGTTATTTAAATAATGGTCTCATAAAGAATGTCACATTTCTAATAATATTTACTCAATTAGCTCTAAAATTTCAAAATTTTAATAAATCATTAAAATTTTAGTACATTTTCTACATATGTATGTAATTTGATTTTGGAATACTTTTACATAAGTATGTTTATTAATTTTTTCTCTAATTGCTTTGAAGTTTTTCAAAATGACGGCTAAAATTTCCCTTATAATTGTAATTTTTGTAAAATTTAAAAAGAATTAAATCTATTATTAATTAAATAATAGTATTTATTGATACTGATTCCTAAAAAAGCATTTATAATGTTTTACTATGATATTTTTTTTAAAAAAAGTACCCTAAACATGTTCGGATACCTTAAGTAGTTTGAACTCAGTCATTATTTTTGAGACATACGTACTGATAGCTGTTTAGGGGCATATTTAGGGGCATCTGAAACCCCTCCTATAACACTGTATGATATTTTCCATGTGAGAAGCTTCTATAGACCATAGGACATTTTCAGTGATTATCTAAAAGAAGATAATATTTTGTAGATTTGTGTTTGGTACACATTATTTGGAGCTTCAAAAGCATTAAGTGGCACAAATTTGTATTATTCCATTCATTTGTAATTAAGCTAGGATGCACCGCAACAGTTTAAAATATTACTTGGATATCTTGGAGTCAGTACTTCCACTTCTTCAACATAGCACGTGCAATTTATAAATCTCAGCACCTGTAAATTCGAATAAAACCAGTTTCATAACAGGTATACTTGCACAATCTGCACTAAAATTGGATAATTAGATGTGATAACACAAACCATATTATACAGCACAAATGCAAGTCAACTAATATTTTAGATCCCGGTAGCTAACTTCACCTACAACAATGTTAGCTTTCTTGGATTCCCATGTATAGATCCACCTATAAAATAAATATTAGCTCGTTTCTTATGTACTCGTATATGAGTAAACTACTACACATATCTTCTGATGTATTGCTATGCATTTAATAATTACACTCGGAAAATGAGAAAAAAATAGAATCAGCGACTTTCATTATTGTGACGTATGTATGTATTTTAAATGTTAAATAACTAAATATTTATAGTGTAATTAAAGGAATGTTTAAATTATTAAATTACTTTATAACCCATACTACATATGAAATTTATTTTAATCTGAGATTAATGTGTATTTGACATAAAAATTGTAAAAAAGACAAAATGCAAACAGGAAATTTTAATTGAACTTTTTAATACTTAAGATTTTGTATATATATTACAAAAATATACAAAAAATAGTTATATACCTAAGATAACTATAGTCATGATAGAATAGATTTAGCCACAGAAATACTACAGCAAATTCCTAGCCTTTGGAACCAGGAATGCAGGTTTAAACAATGTTTTTCCGGTCAGCCAATCTTCACCTGAATTTGCCAATACTCTGGGTCATAGGGAAAACAATAAATTGCTAGAGAAGTTTAACTATCATTATAGATAAAACCATAACCTATTAATGTAAAACGATAATTTTATAGCCTGTAATAATTACTAAAATATTTAAAATCAAAGTGAAACTATTAGATAAAGACTTACCACGTGACTCATATTCCCCGGCTATGGACAATAACAGTATCGCATAAAATTATTAAGTTTTGATAAAATAGCATTAATACTATATATACACATTTAAAAACTCTATATTTTATTTTAAAATTTATAGAAAATAAAAGTACCACCCAGACATATACAATTAATTTTTAAGAAAATATAATATTGTTAATTTACGTAGCTAGAGGCGCCATCTATCTATAAACTGTACAACTAATAACTTTTTTTAATTAACTGTTAGGTAACTTTTTATAAATTTATATATATATATGCATGTATTCTGAAAATTCCTTCGGATTCCAAGTAAAATAAGCAAAATAATTATTTCCTATAAAAGTTTATTAAGTGATACATAAGTGAATGCATGAGTTTTAGATTAACTTTACTATTATTCCAAATATTAAAATAAGAAGGAAAAAAGAAGTAATAAAAATATAAATATATGCCCAAAAGGCAAAGACAAGTATATCATAACTCTTTAACCTATTTGGAATAATTCGGAGGTTTACCAAAATTTAAAAATTTTATTTTTCCTTCATTATAACTTTACTTGTAAAGGAAAAAGTATTCTTACTGTATTTCAATGTTTTTAAATAAATACAGTGAGTCAATAGCTTTAATGGAGAGGCTTTTTTTTATTATTTGTCAAAAAATCCTACGCACTTCCCCACAACAAAACTCTATTTGAACTACATACTTGAATGAAGAAGAAAATTTAAACTTTAAAATAGTTTTTAAATGAAGAAAAGTAACCCGCAGGAAATATTGAGAACGACTATTAGACATTTTTGTTACCATTTTCATTTTGAGGGAAACACTTCTTATTTCGGCTTTCCTTACAAAAGTAGTTCGAGCTGCATTGTATTTGGGTATCTGAGAGTGCTGTGAGAATAAACAGATCCCTATCCAATTACTCGAATTTCTAAAATCGATGTGACCCTTCCCATTTCTTACTCCCTTTTCGTATTTATTTCAGATATTTTTTTTGTTATGTTGTCGCCTTTCAAACATCCGATCTAACCACAATGTTTTCCTTCCTTCCTTTCTTTTGTTATTTTCTGAAAACTGATTCGAGAATAGACCTCTATGTGTACAGAGTTAAACATTCTAAACTATCTATAACAAGCAATAGGTTTATTGGGGCATATTCATCTTAAACGTTACTTTATTTTGTCCGTTTTAAAAATCTTTTGTGAATAAGGATTATGTAAAAGGTATTTAAATATACCAAGAGGTTGTCCCTTAAACGAAGGAGTTTTAGTTCAGGAATTACAAACATCATTAGGAGATTATTACAACATTTTGAAAATATTAGTAATCAAATGTATTGGCATCATTGATTTAATCCATATTCTAGAATTCTTACAGTTTATATGTGTATGTATAGAATTTCCTATTGAAATATCCTTAGCTATTTGAATGAATTAAAAATGCTTGAAATATAATAAGCATATTATGTTCAAGGATATTTTCTTGTTTTACCTTGTTGATTAAAACGCAATTTAGAGCTACGCAGAATGTTGACAAGCATTTTGAATGTAAAAGAAAAGTATTAATAATTTAAAATTATTTAAACTATTATCTAAAAATTATAAGAACTTTAAGTTCTAACCTTAAATGGAGAAGCTGAAAAGCTTCTCTTGCATAGTTTGAAGAAAAAAAAGAGTAATATATTTATTACAGGATGTGTGATATTAAAAATTTTATGGCAGTACTCTATAGTTCATGTTTAAATTTTTAAATTTCAATTGACAGTTTCTGAATTTTATATGCTTCCTCAAATAATATAACTGTCAGTTTTTTCCTTTCTAATTTATAATTTATTACTACTACCACTTTTTGGAATTAACTACGTCAAATAATGTTCAAAAACACCAGAGAGCCATTTTATTTTTGAGTGCTTAAGTGAAGTATTTTACAGTGATGATAGAAATTGCAATATTTATATACAGAATTATGTTTCATTTCTACTATATAAAGAGAAGATCTTTAAAATGAATTTCCTTTGAATTATGAGTCATAAATACATATAGGAAACAATGAATGAATGAAAATTATAATTGAACTTTCATCTATAACAAGATTGAAATAACAATGTTATACCTTTTTTTTTACTTTGAAGAAAATTAACTTTAGCAGCTTTTACCAATTAAGTGAACATTGATAAGAAAATGGCAGAATTTCACCTCCAGTAAAAAACGCAACACACCTTCTTTTAAAATCCCAACTTGGTAAAATAGATATACTTTTAATAGACATAATTTTAGTTGGAAAACTTTCAGAATGATCACAAATTTAGAAATCTGTTTTATTTTTCCTTATCTGTTTGATTTCCTCAAATTTAAAGAAATTCTCTCAAAACTTTTATAAATGTCTTCTTTTTTTAAGAGAAAAAGTTCCTCATTTCTATAGTTTATATGCACTGATTTCACTTAAAATTAAAAGAGAATGGATTAATAGTTAAATGTCTCACTGCCCCCCAAAACCAATTGCTGTCTGTAGTTTGAATATATATTCTCTACGACATTGGATATATATACGGAAAAAATCATCAAAATTTCATTTCTGTACTGTAAATTTAATGATTTTTATTTTGATTAACTTAGTCCACAAGAGGAAAGAGTAAAAAGTGTACTGGTAAGAAAAATAAAAGTAGATGCATACGCAATTGTATATGCATCCACAGTACATGCATAAAATAATACTTAATTGATTTAAATAATGATTAATATTATTTTCCAAACTCAAATAAATGCTCTACTATAATCTAAATTACATTTATGTTCTCAGAAGAAGAAAAATAAGTAGTTCATTAAGATAAAAAGGAAGGGCAGTTGGAAGATAAAAACAATTAGTTTTCTAGCTAATATTTTAAATAGTTCACAGCAAAAACTTTAAATATCCCTTAGATTAAAAAATATTTGTACTCGCAGTTCTTTTCATAATAATAACAATTGAAGACATAACAAAGATATGGATAGAAAATTCAACCCCATATAGAAAAGAGAAAAATTGATAAATTATTTTTACTGGTTTTTTTTCTTAATTTAAGAAACATGTATTGAATATAATTGAATTTTGTTATTATGTGTTATATATATATGCAGTGCAAAAGGTACATTATAATCAAATGGAATATGTTCCCATAAATCGCGCATATATTTTAATCTTTATTTAAATATTCTACATCTTTCAAACTTTTTCACAAATCTCTTAAATAATTGCATTTTTAATGTAACATTTTTTCTTTACCTTTTGTGGATAATTTAATGATACCAACATTCTTTTAAAATAAAGTTGAAGCTCGCATCTCTATTCAATTCTTTCAAACTAGAGCTTCAATCAGCATCATTTAAGGTATTTTAAAGAATTTGATATTTTAAATTATTAGCATCACAATTTGAAAATGCATGAGGACTGTTAAGCTGTTATTAAGAAAAATATTATTTAGGATTCAGAATTATTCTGACTCAGATAATGATAAATAGTAAAATTTTAAATTCACCGGTGTGCGTTTCATTTTACAACAAAATATAATTTAGAATGTATTTTATGTCATAATTAACAAAGCATCTAAAACTGAAAAATACATTACGGGTTATGTTAGGACCTATCATCTGCCCTGATAATAAATGTTACAAAATTTTCTAGTGTGGTTATTCAAGGCATACTATCCATGTGTAGAAACTATATAATTTAAATCTATTGTATACATATGATTTTAATCCATACATCTTAATATTCTGCTCTTTTCATTAGATAAGATAAGGAAAAGATTTGAATTGACACCATAAACAAAATAATCACATCAAGCTGCGTAAAAGCTTCAAAGTCTATTAGGATTAAAGATGTAGCAACTCCTGTTACTTTATTATCTCAGTTTTGTGTCTGGTTTTATCTCGAAGAAACAATTTCTAAGCAATAAGCCATGAAGTTTCTACTGGGTTATTAGTACTCTTTGTCAAAGGAAAATAAAGTATTACTGAAAGATTGTTTTAGCTCTTAAATAGTATTAAAGCATAAGCATATTCAAATGAACACAACTCGTTTATAATTCTCATGTTGTATTCCTTGTTTTTGTTTATGCATCCATTTTAAGATAGGGCAACTTACTGCAAATTTCTCATTAAATGAAATAATACAATTTATATCCCTTATTCAGTTGCCTTTGTAATAATTCATCCAAAATACTGCTTCATAAAACACTGTTTATCCACTTATTAAACAGAAGTTTATCCCCTTTATTAAAAGTTCAATTTAATTACTATAAAATGACATATTTATGATAATAATAATCAGTTTTTAAGAGCATTTTTAATGAAAGCTTTAGAGAACGAATAGAAAAATGTTGTACCAAAGTGTCCTTCTTTGCTTCAATCTCATCATATCAGAAATACCAAAAAAATCCCATTTTATCTATTTCAAGTTCCGCTTTTTCTTGGACGTTTCATTTTATGTGCTTGAATATTGATCGAATCTATATAAAAGTGAATGCAGGAGTTCTATAGGATCTCCCCTATAAATTATGTTGCAGACTTTTAAATTCGACCATAAAATCGGAACCTTCACTCTTCAAATGTAGGTACCTCCTGCTAGAGTATTACACTGGCGTCGCTTTGACGATTCCCCATAATTCGTCTGAAAAGCAATTTTCGCTGTTCCCAGAGCCTATTTGGAAGCCATTTGTTTTCGGAACAGAATATCTTGCATTGGATGCAGTATTTGTATGGTATACGATTGTTTCGAGGTGTAATGTATACATATTTTAAAGGAAAACTCTCTTTTGGAATAATTTTTTAAGGTTCTTTATAAAATTTCGTACGGAAAAAACAAAATTATCTGGAATAAGTGTAACAATATGAAGGTAGAATAAGAAATTAACATTGTGACTTTCCAAATAAATTACAGAAAGTCTTTCATGGAGAAACTCTTATCGTACACAATATAAGGAATTTTTTTATGTAGATTCAAGCAACTTTTTTAAACAAAAAAATGAAACAAAAGAAGGGAAATAAAAATAAAGAAAAATGGTTCTTACGAAAAATCCTTATCGATTTTGATAAAATTTTTATGAAGCAATAACATGCATACCACGGTTTGTTCCTGAGATTTGAACATTTATGCAAGAATCGATAAAAACGGTGAATATTCAATATTTTAAATTTTTTCTGGAAGCTTTTATGCTATGCTTATTAATCTTCAATTCTTGATACTGAGATATTGTTGGTTAGATCTAATTGATTTCTCTTACCCGATTCATTAAGGCACTGATAACTGGAGAGATGGAAATTATGTTAACACAAGCTACTGTTTCTAAAGACTATTTTCATTGAATTATGCGATATTCTTTAAATTCACTAGTATTTTTTTAATTTACTAGAAATATAAATCGTAAAGAAATATCCGAAATTTTCAAAGAGAATTATGATATATTAGAATTATATAACAGCCATTAGTTCAGAATTAATAAATACGAGTAAAAACTGTTATAATATTGAATTGTATTCACCAAAGCGACAATTTCAAATAAAACAAAATTTTAAATAATATTTGTGGTGAAACAGAACAGTAATTTCTATCAATTTTCTATCAATTAAATTCAATATTAAGTTAATGAATTAAAAATATTTGCTTGTAAATAAATATAAACGCTTTGTTTCTATTATTTGTAAAGTCATATTTAGGATGACATATATATGTGAAAATAAGTTAATTTACAATTTAAGAATGTTATTTTAAATCAACTGAAGAATGTAAATAGTGTACTCCTTTTATAATTGAAGAAGGTTTTAACGTGTACTGATTATGAGCTACTAGTAAACAATATAAAATATTAAATCTACTTAGATTATGCTTCAACAATTATACACTTATACTCCCTTTTTCTAGTACATGTGGAAAGAAAATAATGATAAAACAATTCGAACGTTTTAAATATAAAATTTAAATTTAAAATAATTCTCACAAAATTGCATATAGAATATTTGTATTACAATGATTATACTTTAACATATTTGCATTTAAGATAATGTTTCCTAGTAAGGTAACTATCTAACGAAAAATCTTCTACATTAACTCCGTATCTTTGAAGTATTTCAAAATTATTCTTTTTGTACCAGCTATCATCAGGTTATTCGTTGTTGAAATCGATTCTCCAAGCACTTGTAATAACTGATATTACTATATGAGTAAGATGAAGTACGGAAGGCATATTTCTAGGCTTTATTTGATGGATGATCTCAATTTCCTATAGAATCTTTAGATATAATAGTTGTCTCCTTCTCTATTAAGATGAGGAATCAAATCATTTAGATAATAAAACAAGGAAAGTTCAGTATATTAAAAATATTATATAGATGTGAATACGAAAACTAATTATGAAAGTCGAGGAAAAGGATCTGTTGAACACTCTTGGGAACTAATTAAGCATCAAAACACTCAAAAACGGGCGTATTTCGATAAATAAAATTTTTCTCACGCACACACAAAAGAAAAAATAGTGGTACTTAGTATTGATTATTATCAAAATTGTTATATATTGATTAACTTATTGATGAATAACTATTTACATCATTGATATATTCTCTTTCTTCAATAAATATATCATTATTATTGTATAATTATTAATGTCATTTCGAAAATTGAATTTACAATAAACCTATCTCTGATTTTCTCTCACTGATGATTTAACACTGGAAAATCAATATTTTATCCGTTGTAAAAATATGAAACATTTACTTTTTTCATGAGGGGTTCACATGTTAGAAAGTTCCGTAAAATTTACAAAAAAAAAAGTTCAGTACTTTGGATATAATTTCTTCTTTTATTGTAAGACACTTAGTGGTGACTTTTCACTGTCAAGCAATGCATACAGGCAGACACACAAGCACACATATGTATACACTATATGCCCCAACCCATGTTTTGCTTTTCTCTAATATAAATAGGAAATATGTATGATGTTGGATGACCTTCTGTTAAAAAATCAGTTGTAAATCTGTGGGTAGGATTATCCACTACTTGTTTTCAGTGTAGCTGCAGGAAATGCATTTCATTTTTACAGAAGAATACTGGTTAGTTCTGTCCCTGAATTGGGGTGTTGCGGCTTAGCTCGCAGCTGACATTCTATTTCACACACACATTCTATAGATATTCTATGAAATTCAAGACTGGGGTTTCAGTAAGCCAGTCCAGTTCCTGAAAATCATTGTCAACAAATCACGTCTACGCAAACCATATAGTTTGGACAAGATTATAATTTTGTAATTACAATAATGGATCCGATTTGTTGATACAATGCAGTCAACATAAAATCAGGAAAAATATCGAGGTAGGCTTCCGCATTTGGAACTCCTTGCACATAAACCAAAGGATTTGGACCAAATCAGGAAAAACACAATCAAATCACTATTTCTCCGTCTTCAAATTTCACTTGCGGCACAATAAGGCAAGTTTCAAAGTGTTCAAAAAACAATATCTACACCCAAAAGCTCGATCCAAAGTCCATGCTCTTATTGCTGAAGGCAACAGTGATAGCGAATTTTGCACCACTGTAAACGATGCCTAGCATTGGTTGTGGTAAATTTTGGTTTATAAATCACAGAGTCTCACCGCAGAAAACAAGATTTTGCAGCTCAGGATGAACTTTCATTGTGATAGAGTTACAACCATAAGTTTCTTAGAATACCTGAAAAATTATTTTGGCTGATTCCACATGAGTCTGGTTTCCAGAATATCCTCGGTGCTGCAGTCTCTGTCTACTGAATCAAATAGCAGTCTAAATTGTGGTTGCACACGCATAATCTCTTGCTTTTCCCTTCGAATGTCTTTTTCTAGATGTAAATTTACTACAGAACTCGTGTGGAATCTTTGTCGCTGATGTAGGAGCTGGTAGTTTGACATCAGTTGACCGATCTACTGTTCATAGTGGGTTTTTGGAGATACTTTTGATAATATAGTAAAAATATATAGAGATAGATAAACTGCTGTTTTTAAAAAATGCAACACCATGAAGGAACCATCAGAACTATATGAAATTTAATGCACAAATGACTTGCATTAGTAGAAATAAATGACGAAATTTTCAAAGAAAAAATACAATATTAAGTGTCTGAAATCAGCATTTGGTGTAGCCACCACACGTTGCAATAAGTGCAGCTATACGACGTGGCATGGAGTCAGACATATTTTGAATGTCTGCTTCTGGAAGAGAATTCCGTATTGCTTGTATGCGCAGCAAAAGCTCGTCTTATGAAGCTGCAGGACGCAGATCATGAGCGAGACGCCGACCAACCACATCCCACACGTGCTCAATTGGCGACATATCCGGCGAAAAAGCAGGCCAAGGAAGAAATTGCTTGTGTTGGGTTGAACAGACGTCTCGAACAGTTTTTGCAACATGTAGGCGTGCATTTCCTTGCTGAAAGATAGCTCCAGGGAGCCTTGAAGGAAGGGACCGACTTCAAGCTGTAGCACTTCACGGACATACATGTTGCTATTGAGATTAATTTCAATTCGTAGCAAATTGGATCGTCCAAGATACGATATCGCAACCTAAACCATAACTCGGGTGTAAGGCCCTCTGGATCTCGATAACACCCTCTGGAAGGTAGTGTTCACCGGCATAGCATCTAATTTCATGGTCGCACAAATTGAAGCGCGATTCATCTGAAAAGACAACTTGGTGCCAATCAGCTTGCCAGGCTCTGTGCTCATGAGCCCATTGCAGACGTAGCCGTCGATGGTTTGCCGTAAGGGGGATCCTGTATAAAAGCACCCTTGCACGCAATCCACGGTGCAGCAGACGTCGACGAATTGACGAAGCCGACATTAAAACACCTTTAGCAGTAGACCAAAGTGCTGCCAATTGCCTGGAGGAAGCCTGGATGTCATTCACCGCCATGCAGATCAGATGTTGATCGTCGTGCGCTGAGGTCACCTTCCATCGTCTGCTGCCAGTTTTTCGAGTTGTCCAGTGCTCTTGGGTCCACTGCTTCCATAATCTCTACACTGTGGAACTGTTTCACTGCACGCGAGCTCCTATTGCGCGATAGGAAAATCCTTCTTCTAGAAAGCCTATAATCCTCCTCCGTTCAAACTCCGTTAGTTGTTGGAATTTTTCCTTATTTCGGCGTGGAGGCACACTTAGGTCTCTCTAAACGTTCGCTACTAACAAATAATCATTAACTATTTTCAATATCCCACTACAGCCCTCCATTTATACGCTTTCAGCATCAGTTCAGAGGGCGCTGCACACGCCACGCATTAGTGGTGGCTCTAAAACTTTACTATTTTACGTAACATCTTATAATTGATATTTGCTGCAAAGTTCATTTAATTCTGAGGATTCCTTGATTCCTTCATGGTGTTGCATTTTTTTACAAACAGCAGTTTGTATAGATATAAGGTGTAGTTAGACAGTACTTGTAAAAAGAGTTGTTTTAATTTAATATTTGATTTGAAATATATCTCTTAACACAGAATGTAAAGGTAACAAAGGCAATTTGATTTTCTATTATGATAAAAAAAATACTTTAAAATGATCATATTGCATTTATACTTTTTCTTAAATTAATTTTTGTTACCTTCTCTTATGCCTTTATTTTAAATAATTTTACTAAATTTCTGAAATTATAAATTTGATAAAAATGCTGATAGACGATTAAGCAAAAAATAAAAGTTTAATACAATTGTTTGTATATAATTATTTTTATTGCAATTTTTACGAACTTTTAAAACTTGTATTTATTAAAATTATATAGAAACTTTTAATACAAGTGTGTAATATTTCCTTTATCCATTACATAACAGATATATGAAAATCTTTTTAGACAAATAAATTTTATCCTTTAGCTTTCTCCATGAAGTAAAATGTATCATTTCTTTTAGTTTTGGAAGTGTCTGGATAGATAATTAAACAAGAAAACCGTGAAGTATTTAGATAGACTGTCCGAGATGTACAAAGAAAACAATAATACAGAAGTCTGCTATATATTGTAATTTACTTCTACTGTATTATAGTGAGGAGGAACACAATTTTACTTTAGCTTATACTAACGAATTTTCAGCTTTAAAGTCAACACACTAAAAGCTGGAGACAAGAATTAATGCTTATTTTGCAAGATTCACAGGGTTGCCAACGTATATAAAATTTTTATTTAAGTGGGTTTTTTATTGACTTAAATGATATGCAGGAAAAGTTAATTTTTTTTATTTCATTTAATAGGTATATTTTATTGTTCAATATATAATTAATTTTGTTTTGGATTTAATCTCTGACATAGATTTAAAATTAATGCTTTTTAATATGAAAATCTAATTTGGATTTACAATGGGATAAATTCTTGACGGTCCCATGATACAGAAAATCATGTGTTCTTCAATGAATTCAAAACAGGCATTAAATTGACATGTACTGTGACGGATCTGTACGCGACCTTCTCACTAATTCTCTTGGGTAAACTTTGGGATAGCAGTCGCGTTAATTCACAGCCATCCCTCAAGAAGAAACCCTGATATGGAGATTAGTTTGACTATATAAAATCAGGGCTTTGTAATTGTAGGATAGAAGGAGCGGAGAAACTGTTGTGGACTTACAAAGGTGATATAAAATTGATTTTCACGACTTGAGTCAAGAACGTAGTTTGCCCCTATACTAACTTAGTGGACTGGGAATTTATAGTCTAAGATAGATTAGGTTAAATTAAACTGATTACTTGCGCTTGTTCACTTAGAGTTCGTTGCTTTCTTTATATCACTCCTAGGGCATCCCCTTGTGATTTAACTTTGGGTTAATTAGTGTGCTTGAATAATAATAAAATACTAATAATTATAGAAGTTTCTGGTCATGCTTTGTTTCCCCCCATACCCTTAAGTAGGCAGGACGGTGAGGGAGCGACTCCAATGGGAAGTCGCTCACAGTGCTTCTTGTTCTACTTGTAAAATTTGGATAACATTTCAAATTTCATCACAAAGTATTACAAAAAAAGATTTTGAAATTGATTTTAAAATTTAAGAAAATAATCTTATTTTTTTATGTATTTTTAACTCAAGTACATTTTACCTACTTATGCGCGATATTATTACTGACACATATGTACATTTTAAAAGAAAGTTTCTGTAAAGAGCAAAAATCGGCAACTACAAAACGCATGAACCGATTATCTGGAAACACATGATTGTTATTACCATGTGATTATGACGTCACATGAATTTGGAACATTTAGAGTGAAATATAGGCAGCTAATTTGGGTAAAAAATAAGAACGAGACTAACACCGTCCTAAATATTATAAATTATTCTTCTTTATTTACAGTCCAAAGATTGAAAAGGCATTAATTCTTAAGAAAGTTGGTGCACAATATTCAGTGCTTCTGTATTTTCAATAACGCACATTATTATACTCTACATAAAAAACAATGGTTGAAGAAATTATGTGACAAAAATCTAACTATTACTGATATTTTAAACTGCTATAATTCTTCCTTCGCAAAAGAAAATGAAAACAAACAAAATGCATTAACGGGATCAAATGAATATATTCTAACAATACTGCATGTGATTCATAAAAAAATTCTGAAGTTATAATCTTCGTAACAAAAGTGTTTTCCCTGATATCATTCTTTGACTTTTTATTCCCTTGATATTGAACCATAATACCAGTTCCTATTACATTTTCAGTCGCCATTTTGTTTTATTTCGGTCTTAACTACGTGATGGGACTGTATATGTCATAATCCGAGTTTTACTTTGTGTGTTCTTCTAACTACGAATTCATGTGTGCCTTTAGTTAGGTCTCATCAGGATGCCAAGGGTAAACGTATTCTCATGTTAGCATGGGATGTTATATAAGTATATTAAATGGAGAATATATATTATTTTTAATTAAATGAACTTCAAAAACAACAAAGTAAAAGTACGTTGTATCTTATACAAGTAAGAATAAGAGAAATGATTCCAGACAGTATCTTTTTAGTTACAGTTTATTTAGGACAGACTGGGATATTTTAACTATACACTTTAGCTATTATTTTTAATAAATAGCTGAGAAGAATGAAACTTCTTCTCTATTACTTTTATTCGTCTGAGTTATCTTTTTGGATAAATAATATTTTTACTAAAAACATACACTCATTCACTTTCCTTTAAATATCCATTTTCCCTAGAGAATGAATATTTTTTGAATTTCGGAAAAATAATGTAAGGTAGCAGATGTATACGATTAAATTATTTTAGTAATTAAATTATTTCCTTTCATAACTTTTTTAAAAATTTCTCCAATGGAAGTAATTAAAATTGGGGGTTTTGTACTATTTTTAGATGTATTTTTTATATTAGCTACGAATTTCCATCGTCACTAATTCCACAAAACGAATGTGTACAAAGAGTTTTATCTTACGATTGTGAAACGATAAATAAATATTAATTATTAACTCTCTTTTTTTCATTTCTCTTCTTTTCAATTAAATTGAAGATGTTTATATTTTCTAACAGTATTACTAATTGATTAATGAACATTTACGTTCTCTGATACTTAAAAAATCTGTATTGGTATTTATATGCTGGGGAAAAAAACTTTTAAAAATTGTCATTTACTTTTAATAAAAACTGGAAGACTGAGAACTTAAGAAAATTTAATCTTATTTTAATGCTGTATTCGCTAAGTGTACGGGAGACAGAACTAAGCGTGAACCATATTTTCAGACTGAAAAATCTCGGAATTTTTATGAAAACTTGCAACATTGTGTATAAATCATACATTTGTTTATAATGGAATCATACATTTGTTTATATAAAAAAACACCTTTTGTGTACCAGAAAAAATAGGTCATCTCATATAAAAACGAGTAGTATGTTGAGATACACTATTCTCAACAGGACAGGGAAACCAGAATATAGCATTAATATTGAAATACATTTTTATCCAATAAATTTTTCCAAATCTGAATCCTATTCTTTAACGTTTTGCCTTAAATTGTGCTTTGATATAATTTTAGTTATCAATAATTATTTCGATATCGTAATCAGATTTCCAAGAATAGAGCATGACATATTATATATTTATTACACATAATGACAATTTGTTTCTAAATCACATATTTTTTTTCAGAATGAAATACATTTTTTATTAATCACACAAACAAAAAGCTTGTAAGTTTCATTACATTTCTTTTATCGGTAATTACGTTATAAAAGGATTTGCAGATGAAGAGCAACAATTTAAAATGATTTTGACTTCAATAAAAACATGTATGGATGCGAAAATGTGCAATTTCACAATCGTTGATAACAGGACGAAGCATAATTATTGAAATAGTTTGAATTATTTCTTTTTCAGTCCACATATTTAATAACAAAATTACTGTATATACAATGATCAAATGAAAAGTACGAAACAATAAAAATGAAACAGTTAAATATTTGCATATTCCGCATGGGGAAGTAGGAGACTTCTCAGATGCATTGGAGCTCTGACTGGATCGGATCATGCGCGGCGCCCATGCCAGGAAGAGCAAAGGCTCTTATAAAAACGCGTCAAATGATCGCAGTCCGTATGAGGACAGATGGCGTTCCGTTCAAAATTCGACGATTGAGGAGGACGAAGTGTTATCCGATATCTGACAGAGGAAGGTGAGAACCGGCAGCTATTCATCGGCGATAGTGACCGTTTACGGGAGAAATGTGCTCTGACACGTCTGTCAGAAAATGAGTGCCGTTTTCTTGCAGCCTGAGAGTGTGGGTGATGACCAGAGACCAGGCCAGGCAAACACTGTCATCATAGCGATTCATCGACAAGGTGACGACCTAGTGAAAGTGATCGGCTGTCACATTGCGAATGTTGGCGCTGAATGGATTCAGCTATGGAACGATGACAATTGTTAACAGTTGCGATTCGGAAGTGTGTGCCGCATTGGTTCCGAAGCAGCTCACGACCAGCAAAAGAAACTGCGTATGACTAGTACTGCAAATCTGTTTCGGTATCAGGAAGACCCTTTCATGAAGCGGATCGTCATAGGTGATGAGACCTGGTGCCATCATTACGAGCCAGAGACAAGCGGGACAGCATGCAGTGAAGCATGCGTCGTCACCTCCCTAAAAGCTCAGAGCCGTGAAGTCAGCAGGCAAGGTGTTGCTCACTGTCTTTTTCGACGTTCAAGGTCAGCTACTTGTGGAATTCCTCGAGCACAGAAAAAGCATTAACTCCGATGTGTACTGTGAGACACTCCAACACCTACGCAGGTCCATCAAGAACAAAAGACCGGGGCTGCTCACGAAGGGTGTGGTTCTGCTCCATGATAACGCGCGTCCACACGTCTCCAGAGTCCACAAATGGAACTGGAGAAGTTCAAATGGGAGACGTTGGACCATCCGTCTACAGTCGGACATGTCGCCCTGCGATTTCCATGTGTTTGGTCCACTGAAGAACACCTGAAAGGGAAGCTCTTCAACTCGGACGACGTACTCAGGATACTGTGAAGACTGGGTCTCGTCACAGCCACAGGAATTCTGGAACAATGAATCCTGCGGCTTGTTCATGAGTGGGATCGATGTGCTCAGGCCTATATTTTGAATAAAGTCTACATTTGTACCTACCGTGCCGTTTCGTACCTTTTCATTTGATCACCCTGTGTGTGTGTGTGTGTGTGTGTGTGTGTGTGTGTGTGTGTGTGTGTGTGTGTGTGTGTGTGTGTGTGTGTGTGTGTGTGTGTGTGTGTGTGTGTGTGTGTGTGTGTGTGTGTGTGTGTGTGTGTGTGTGTGTGTGTGTGTGTGTGTGTGTGTCACGTTACAACTGCCAATGTACTTATTTTGAAAATTTATGGAAAAGTTTCAAAATATACTAGTGCGTTTTATAATTTTTAACTTCTATGGAATTTCTTTTCTGTTATTTAGGGATAACATTCACGTTCGAGGTACTTTTAACGAGATGTTTATCAGATTTTATGAAATAGCTTTATATAAATGAATATGAGTATTTAACATAACAAACAATATTTCCGAAACCCTTTTATTAAACTTTGCATATTCCCTAATTGAAAATGAAATATGAATTAGCAGTCATTTAGAGAGAAAAAAAAGGAGTAGGGATAGATTTAATATTAAAGAAAATTAAGAGTTAAGAAAACGAAACTTTCTAGTTGAGATTTGTCGTAATCAAGTTCAAATAAATTTCATCTAGAAACTCCTATTTTGAAACATTTTTGATTTCATAAAATTAGAATATTGAGATAAAGAGTATGCAGTTAATATCGAGTCATCAAGTAAAAAAAAAATAAACACTTTTAAATTATAGACCCGCATATTCCTTTTTTTAAAATTTTGAAAATAATTTGAATATGTTTCAACAAACTCTATTTTTTCATTATTTTGCAATTTTCAATGGCACACAATTCATTATAGTTTGACATTGATTCCAGCATTTCTTACAAATATATTATTTTCGCAAAAAGTACTTCTTTGGAATCCTATTTAGAAGTATAATTTATAGAGATCTAAGTAGAATCGATATAATTCGAAAAAAATTCTTAACGCAGCAATTTCTAACAAGTAGCAATGTTTATATTGAGAGAGTATATTAAGGAGTCAAAAGATTCTACAATATCAGAAAAACATTATAATAATGAATAAGAATTAATCAATTAGTGAAAACAAATAGTATTGTTTTAAATTAATTTAAACTAGTGAAAATAAAGGAATATTTTAAGGATAATAAACTGAATGTCTTTTAGTATTTGTCATCATTATTAATATTCTTGTGAATAATTATGACACAGCCTTTCTTATTTTTGTTTTACAAGTTTAAAAATATAACATATGCACCTTTTTTATTGTAACAAAGGAATTTGGTCCCTTATAATTAATATCTCATAACTATAACAATGCATTACTTTTGATTCTAGACAAATGTGATACTAGTTTAATTAATTATTCCGTATTGTTTTTAAAAGAGGGAATAAAATAAGTAGAAATATAATTTAATATAATAAAAGGCGTGAATAGCAAATACCAAAAGTAATTATTGACACATTATAAACTTTAATTAGTAATAAGATAATTTATGGTTTTTTTTAAATCCATTGCTTTTAAAAATAACTTATGTACTCAATACTTTTTATGATTAAATCCTTAGTTAAAACTTAAAGATATTAAAATTTTAAATTTTAACTTACATGTTGTATAAACCATATTTTTTTCATTATATTTATGCGTTATTTAATTAATTTTATCTGCAGTTATGAAATGCTTATCAAGATGAATATACTACTGGCTTACAGATTTATGATATAGTATTTTCTTTGAGTATTACATTAAAGTTTTATTCATTATTTTGCTGTTTCTATGTCATATTCCTTTTTATCCCTTAGAAATGTTCTGCATTTAAAGGAACATTCCAAAAGACGTATTTCATGACGTGAATAGATAATTATGCTACAACAAAAATTCTATTTAAAATTTTATGGGCCGCAGTAGCCTAGTGGTCACGGTAGTGGACTCGTGGCCGGTGTGTCATGAGTTAGATCCTCGTTCCTTTGAAGATCCTCAGTGCATTGGGAACCGATGTACGTTAAATATGTCGTGGCTCAAACTCCTCACGTTCGTTTGGTGCGGAAGTTAGGAGAGGGAGATGCCAGCACAAGATTCTTGCGTTATAAGGGAGCTTTGCATACATTTGAATGCTTTCCTCCAACCTTTCTTTTGTCCATCTAGAAACACTAGTGCTCTTAATATAATACACATTTCTTGTCTCATACCACCTTCTTTATTTCCTTTGAACAATAAATGCAACTGTTTGTGGAAACTGAATGCTTTATCGTCAGTCAGACATTTCTTTAATTATGCGTATCTTTTAAGGAAAAATACAGTCTTAAAAAGGAAATTTTCACCTGACGTATTACATTCTTTTATGTCACTAATTAATCAAGTAATAAATATGCATTTCTGAAAATAAGCATAAATCATTCAGTTACATATTTCTTACAATGCATAATTAGGTAATAAAATCCTCATATTCACGAAGGATTTCGTCATAGGCCGACCAATACTATATGGTTTTTCCTTCCTGCTGTTGAAAAAGGTTAACTTACATGCATTGTTGAAAAGATGTAAAAATAATATTCTTGGTGGGAATCAGGAAAAAAAAGATATATTCTTTATTACTCGATATTTCAAATATCAAAGTACGATACACTGTCATAAAGAATTCCTGACATTTTTTTTTTTTAGTTTTATGCATCAGATAAAAATACCATTATTTTAAAAGGTATTTCAAATAAAGTATTACGTATTGGCTTAATTTAGAATCATGTTAAACATTAAACACTTTCACATTACGATAAATACCATCACGTTCATTTATATAGAGTGCAAATAATCTTATACTCTCAATTGAGTAGTTAACATATCATTTGTCAGAACGAGAGATTCCAGACTATTTTTTTTTTACCAAGAGACTTCTAAATGAAGCACTGTTCTTTAGTTCACAAAGATAGATGTTATACACTCAAGAGCCAAAACATTATGACCACCCCTACATTTTGCAATGAACTCGCCTGGATGACGTGGAAGGCACGTGATCAGGTGGAAGTGGTATTTAACTGCTGCTGGAGAGTCTGAAGAATCATTCTTTCACTTACTTCTGTGTGTGGTGGGAAAGGCTGCAGATCTAAGTGACTTTGATAGGGGGCAGATTGTAATGGCTCGAAGGCTCGAAACAAGTATTTCCGAAACTGTACGACTCGTAGGTTGTTCGCGATCTACAGTTGTTAGTACTTATGCAAAGTAGATGAATGACGGTGAAACCAGCAGTAGACGACATGCTGTTGGACGTCCATACGCTATCAAAGAAAAAGGTCGTCGCAGACTGTCTCGCATGGTGAAGCAAAACCGGAGCTAGACAGTTGCTCAACTGTCAGCTCAATACAATGCAGGGCCAAGTAGAATAGTATCGGAGCACACTGTTCAGTGGACATTGTTGGATATGAGGCTACGCAGCAAACGTCCCACTCGTGTGCCTTTGCTGACCAAGCGTCATCGCCAACTGCGCTAGGGACGGGAACATCGCGACTGGTCCATGGATCAGTGGGAGAGAGTTGCCTGGTCAGATGAATCACAGTTTGTCATTCATCACGCCGATGGCCGTGTCAGAATACGCAGTCTTCTATGCGAACAGTTGCTCCTTCAATGTATAGTAGGTTATACACAGGTCGGTGGTGGTGGTATTATGCTTTGGGAGAAGTTCTCTCGGGCGTCTCTGGACCCGTGGTTGCGGTAGAGCAGACCATAAATGCTACAGGATATCTGAACATCATTGCCGACCAGTTGCACCCTTACATGGCCTCTGTTTTTCCAGCTGGAAATGGAATGTTCCAACAGGACAACGCCCCGTGTCACAAGGCTAAAATTGTGTTGGAGGGGTTCCAGCAACATGATGCTGAATTCCAGTTAATGTCCTGGCCGCCTAACTCACCAGATCACAATCCGATAGAACACATTTGGAATGTCATGGGATGGCAGCTCAGAGTTCAAAGGCCACCAATTCGCAATATCTCGGATTTGTGTGACCGCTGCTTAAACATCTGGTACAATCTCTCTCCAGCCATCTACCAAGGACTTGTGGCATCCATTCCAAGGCGGGTTGAAGCTGTATTACTCGCTAAAGGTGGGCCAACTCGTTATTGACAGGTGGTCATAATGTTTTGGCTCTTGTGTGTAGATCCTTATAGATCACATGCAGAATTTATACTTAATCTGTACATAAATGGATGAGTGGAAATTTTTTTATACGAAATAAAAAGAAAATTTATGTCATTTTAAATATTATGACAACAAATACAAAATGTAAGTAAATACAATGTTTGGTCCCTATGAATTCTGAAATATATTGAATCCGTCCGGAAATGGTAGGAAAATAAGTATGGACGAATATTTGAGAAAAACAACTATTACTTAATATAGAGTAAAATTCTCATTATGCTTAACTATAAAAATTCGCTAACCAAAAACAAACTGATACTTACAGTTTTTCACTTAAAAAGCAAGATGTTTAGATTTGAGTCAAAATATTTTCATTACTGTTTTGAACTAATTTTCCTCTCCATCGAGAACATGAAATTCTTTTTTATCTCATCTGATTAAAGCTAGCCGTTTTTTTTTAGTTCTGCTTCATGTTTATTTTCAACTGTTTTCTCTACTTCCGATTCTTTTTTCCCTCTTTTCTATCACTTTTTCTGCTCCTTTTTTTCCTCTAATTGTGTTCACCTGAGCATGCAACACTTCTCTCCGCACAATTACGATGTTCCCTTTTCTTTGAATAGATTAATATTTCATCTGGGAAACATCTTTTAAATTTAGGTAGAATTTCTTATTCTAGATTATATGTTAATATTGTAACCAAGAACAAACAAAAAAATATTTAAAATGAATCACGTAAGTACTAATAACAGCCGTTGTTTGCTAAAAGAAGCAACTACCACTAAAATAATTTTTTTTATTTTTATATTTTTCTTTTTCGTCATTTCTAAGTAGTGACAATCTATAATAATTGGAAAATGGAAATCATTCACTCATACTTAAAACGAATACTTCAAGAATACCTCCGTTGTGACTCGGTAGCTCAAACATCTCATGCTCACTACGTAAACCAAAGGTTGCGGGTTCGATCCCGACTGGAGTCGATAGATTTTCTGGATGCAAAACTCGTAGGCACGAATTTTTTGATTATGTGGCATGCAAAAGATCCTTTGAGTATCAATTTGGCTTTGGTACCCTCGGAAAAATTAAATCATAGAAATATTTAGCATCTGACCAGAGTTAGAATTAAAATTAATCCTAGCGTTCAAACTTGCTTGCGAAGGTCACCAGTAGATGGTGCCACCATGAAATGGTTCTCACATTTGGGGACTTGCCGTGTCTGCACATGTTTAGTTTCCAATATGCAGCCCATCAGAGAAAAGAAAAAGAATAACTCATAGATGTGTATGTGTGACTGAGACATTTATTTGATTACTTCTAATACTTAAAATAGTACTATTAAGACTTTCTATTGAATATTGCTGTGAGGAAAATTTTAATTATGCATTCATTATTCTGACGGCTTCTATGATTTGTTTCTTCAACCAGATTATTATAGGCTTATAAAAAGAAAAATTATCAACTTATATACTTTGATTTAATATATCATTAATATTTGTACCACTTTGAATTTCTCACGTGAAAGAATGAGTTTTGAAGAATTGTATATGAGAATTATGTTTTTATTTTGCTGCTTATTTAGTGAACTCAAAAATTAATTGAAAGTAGGGAGATGTAATTATAATGTTTCGTACAAAAATTTCTTTATATAAAAGCAGTTTTTTTTTCAATAAAAGGGCTAATATCCCCTTCTATTTTAAGTTTCCAGTAAAAAAAAGACTTAATATTTCATACTGTTTCATGTTATACATTGTTATATAAAATTAAAATTCTCTTAGCTTTTACGTTACCTTTGTGTGACAGCTTTGAGTGTGGGGAGCCACAGTTCAAGTAATGTCCTTATCATTTGAACATTGTTCAAAAGTACGAGACTCATCTTCAAGAGCCTTGAAGCTTAATAGTAACAAACAATCAATAAATGGGCAGAAAGTGTTGATTTAAGTGAACTCTAACGAAACCAAAAAATTAACTAATTATGATAATTTAATTTATTTTAAATTTATCTATTTTTTAAAAAATAGTTGTGAACTTAATTACTGTTTTTCCTCCGAAAAGAAGGTGTGATCCTACATAAGTTTTTGCAACTAAAAAACGCAGTAAGTGATTTTGTGGATTTTATCAAAAAACTCCTCACACAGCTCGAATCGCTGAAAGAAGCCATCTATCTAGTGTTGTGACGCTTTCAATTTTACAAGTTATATTGTGCTACCAGTGCAAGAGAAAAAGCTTTTATATCAGCCTTATGTTCTACCAAAAATCCAATGATAGATGCTGTTATTAAAATCAGGAAAAATAAACACTAAGACTGGATTCATACATACGCTTTTTAACATTACTTAGTCTAAAAACTGACTGAGGCTATCGTACTCTCCCACTCTTTTTCAGACTATTTGAGGATCCAAATTATCTTTACTGTAGGATACTGCTTGAGTTTTATACAAGTATTTTCCTACAATTGATAAAACCTCTAAAATCTTCAGCAGTTATTTTCTGATTCTCGATGGAATGTTTTTTTCTTTTTTTATTCCTATCTTATTTAAGGATTAATATACAAAGTTATTCACAATTCTTTCCATGGTTTCGATGCGCTTTAATAAAAAAAAACTACGATGAATACCAACGAAAAAAGAACATTTGAAAGAACACAGAAACAATTGGTTTAATTTAAATATAAGTGGTTATCAAAGTAATGGAAATACCCGTGAAAAAAGTGGCATTTTTAATGCACTTTTGTAAGCATTAAAACATAAAAATAACTCTATCAGTTTTTTTTTATAAAGAGAAATATATATATGTTCTGGTAACATGTGGTAGCTTTATTGAAGTTCTGTAAGCCTCAATTTTCTTTCAAAAGCATAAAATGTTGCTGTTCTCAGATTTTTAAAGAGTCTGAATCGCTGGAGTAAGTTTAAATGAATCATCCAAAATTTAAGGCGTTTCTAAAGGTACGGTGTCTTAAATCATGACAGGATACAGCGCGGCAAGACAAGCTCAGCAAAGCAAAATAGAGAATGGAAAAAAAATCTCAGTGAAAGAGACCGACGGGTATTGAAGCGGATTGTAATGTCTAAAAAGTGAACAAATGCAGCAAAAAGGACCGCAAAACTAAATCAGCATCTGGATTCTCCTGTGACAGTTATAACAGTTGGAAGGCTCCTTCATTAAGAGAACATTTACGGCAGAACAGCAATTTCCAAGTCACTGCTCAAAGATGTTAATAGCAATCATCGTCTACAGTGGTATCGTACTCGCAAAGACTGGTAAATTAATAAGTGGAAGAAAGTAATTTAGTCTGACAAATAATATTTAACACTTTTCCTGGTAACAGGACCAGTGCACGTTTGGAAAACACCTGCACAAGCACATAGTCGGGATTGTCTCCTTCCAACTGTCAAGCATGACGGTGGATCTGTCATGATATCGTGGTTTCTGCTGGACCAATTGAAACAATGAAAGAAATTATCACTGGGGAGATAGATGTATAGAGAAGTTTTAACTGACCAGGTTCATCTTATCACGCATTTTTTCCTACAGAAGATGGAATTTTCCAAGATGGCAGTGCACCTATGCATGAAGTGGAACTTGTTGAATTATGGTTTGATGAATCCGAGGGTGAAGTTAAACCTCTCTCTTGGCCCACTTAGTCAGCAGACATCAGTACAATTGAACACTTACGATCTATTTTAGAGCATTTAATACGGAATCAATATCCTCTTATCATGTCTCACAGATCTTTCACCATCTCTCCAAGAAGAATGATGCAATACTTCTCTTTCAGCAATTGTATGAGTCAATTCCTGGGTTCCCCCAAGATGTCTTACATGCCAAATGCGGTCCTACATCCATACTAATAGAGGATTCTTTATAAATCTAAGGTATTTTCATTATTTTATTAACCCAGTGCTTCTCAAACTTTCAATATTTGCGACACAATATTCAATCATAATTTTCATCGTGCCACACCCCTCCACACAATAACAATACATTGAATTCAATAATACTATACCTCAACGCTGAAGCTACAATATGACTTTAACCTATATACGTCTTTTTCAAACTACAATCTTCTATATGCACTGCTACCCATAAAATTATTCCGAAGGTTTTGGTATGTCATAAAAGGACCTTGCAGTGTTTGCAAAGAATAATCTTAATGAGAAGGTTTTATTTATATAATTATTTTCATCCCACCAATACATTACATACCTGCACCTACATACAAAACAGTGGTATCGGAGAGTGAAATATGAACTTTTAATCGGCAGTTAAGGGATTAATTATAAACCGTACAGATCATCAAGATAAGTGCTGATTTTTACAAAAATTACATATATGACCAGCTCACAACGGGGCCACTGGTAATTATTAAACTTGTTCTTAACTTAGTATTGTTAAATTTATTATAAAATACATTGTGAAGTACTGATACATTTACAAGTGAGTGCAAATGTGTATTTTATATTTTATTTTATTAGAATGTATTTTGTTTGTTTACTTTCAGTTAATTAATAGTTTTTATTTAAATAATCTTTTGTTTTCGATTTTTCAATATGCTCGCACCTCCCTCGCAGGGTTATCACGCCTCTCTAGGGGGACGCGTCCCACAGTTTGAGAAACGCTGTATTAACCCTTTGTACCTTACACGTGTTTGTAACTTTGGAATCACGGCATACATTAATGCGATAGTTCAGTTCCTGCCCCACTCCACTTAACATGGTACTATTAGCGTTATTAAAGTCAAGTGTCATCCTTTTTGCGTTAAGGGAGTCCAGCACATAAATTTTTGAAAAATTATCGCTATTTTATTATATTCTAAAAGATCAAATATTTTGTTTAAAATGATATATGATATGAGGAAATCCGATAACTATAAGAATTTCTATTTATGTTTTTAAACGAATCTACTCCTTGATGCGCATCAAATGAGCTCTCCTAGAAGCACCTGTAATTTCCCTTGTATTAGTTTCTGATGAGCGCAAATACATATGATGTTCAAGGGAAAAAATTAGAGTTTGTTGGGCATATCCAAAAGTATATCCGTACTCGTCTTTTGGATTTTAAAAGCGAAACAGAGAAAAAAAAGTTGTGATGAAAAAAGCCTAAGAGATCCTAACCGACATTTTAATATCAAAAATTCAAAGATATTACAGGATAGCAATTAGAAATATTACCAATGATCTACACAGCATGAAAACTGCTGTTTGGGCTGTTTATTTTCATTTTCTGTCTTCAAACGAAAGCCCTCAACAGACTGTGTCCTGCGATTATAAATGCCTGGTGCAAGTTTCAAAAGACAGAAACTGAATGTAACAAAACGCACTATGATCAAAAACACATATACCACAATGGTTTAAATGAAGCAAATTCTTAAAGATCCAGGTGATCCTATGTTATTAAGAAAAAGTTTACATGGATAGACTCAGAACCCTCCAAATAAGTCAGTTAATAACACCATATGGTCATGTGATTCCAAGATCTACATTTGTTGAGTTAAAAACTCTAAAATTAGGGGTAAATATGGTTATTGCACCGTTCAGTATGAGTCATGTAGAAAAATTAATTATCTTAAAACATTGTAGTATTGAACCAAGTTATAACTGTGTTTCATGCTTCAAAAAACTAAATACACGTAGGATTCGTGTAGCCCAATGAAAGCATCTTGAGATCCCAAAAAAGGCAAAATTGTTAAAAACAAAGAAAATTAGAAGAGTCTTTTGTGTATGAGCAGAGAGTAAAAAAAAATTCCTTCATATGCTTCTAAAAAGAACTAAACTAAGTAAATGCTCAAAAAATTACAATGTTTTACATTAAAGCCTGTTTTCTCAAAATGTAATATTTCTCACTTTATGTACCTTTTTTTCAACAACTACTTATCATTTAATCCTCAAATTTTCATTGAGCAGACTTTAAACATGTTTTCACATTTTAATTGAAGGAATTAGATGTATCTACCAAACTTATTTAGATATGAATTTTTTAAACTAAATTTTAAGGTTAAAAAAATTGGACAATTTTAAAAGAATTCATAATTAATTTAATTTTTAATAAAAAGACAAAACCCTTCGTTAAAGTGTTATTGATAGTACATGTAACCTACTGTAAAAGTTTTATTTATGAAAAATTGGTAGTTTCTGAGAAAAAGGTACATAAACTTACGCAATTTAACACTGGCTCCTATGGACGTGCTGGACCCCCTTAATCCGTATTATCCGAAAACTCTCTTGGTCTTTTATATAAGACCAAGTTTTCCTACCTCATTTGCCACGTGATGTAGCAGAACTGTATGAAAGGATAACACGTCTTGTCAATAACGATGATAGTTTCATGTTGAGTAGAGTGTGGCAAGAACTGGACTTATCTTATTGATGTATGCCATGTTACCGAAGTTTCCCACATAAAATGCTCGTAAGCTATGCAAAAAATTGTTCCTGTATTCTTTCAAATGTTCTCTTTTGTTGTATTATTCTTTGTTTTTCAATACAGTGCTTCGAAACCCTATAGGGAATTGTGAATAACCATCTATAATTCACTTTAAGTTAATTATTTAATCCAGTGCACTAATCGTCCATCGCAAAACAAGACATCTATAGCAACACGCGATTGAAGATTTTTATCAATTGCATCCAAGTCTGTTAATTGTCAAATGTGACCTATGCTCTATCTGAACTTTGGGTGATCGTTCGGTGAAGACTCACACTTGTTTATTTGAGAATCTTAAAAGATTTTACATTGAAAACTTCCTGAAAAACTATGTTCGGATTTATATTTTTGATTAGGTCTCATTTTCGGATGAAACATGTTTTAAATATTTTTAATAAGTCTTGATCTAAATAGAATTCCCGTAATAAACTTTTCTAAGAAACATTTGTTTTTCTTGTTGATTTCCAATATACAAACGAAAGCGAATCATTGTAAAAGGAATCTCTTTCATTTATATCTAAATTAATAACATTACTGAAAAAAAGGGATAATATATGTAGGAGAAAGATAATTTAATTCAACGCTTTGATTAATTTCAAAATAGATTTTGATGTCTTCTTTCATAGTCAGCATACAAATTAAAGGGAAACCAATTGGATCGAATTGCAAAACTTTTTATATACATCTACTGAATAATTTTAGCAGACAAGCTTTTTTTTTGTAGAAAAATCAAAATTCACAAAAAAAAATTATTAATCTAAATTTTTCTTTTACTCAAAAATAAAACACGAATTTAAATATTTCATGCTGAACAGAAAAAAGGAAAGAAGTTAAACTTAAAAACCATTTTCTTTTAATAAAGTAAATTGAAGATGACAATAAATTTTTAAAATAAATTTAAAGAACACTTCCTGTAACACCATTCTTTGAAGCAGTTTTGAAAGTATTGTATTTTAGAGTCTTCCACAGAGGCTATGAAAATAAACAGATCCCTATCCAATTACTCGAACTTCTGAAATCGATGTAGCTCTTTTTTTACTTGCCTGTTTCTTATTATGTTGTCACCTTTCAAACACCCCATCCAGCCTCGATGTTTTCCCTTTTATTTTCGTGTGTTGTCCTCTGCAAACTCAATTGATACCAGAATTGTGCAGCTGATGGTCGAACATTCTTAACAATTGCTTAGAATTAATGGAGTAAATACTCAAAGTGCACATTAATTGTCACGAGGAATACTTCAATGTATGTTTTTTTGTTAGTTTTTAAATAAATTTTGATTTTTTGAAAAAGTATAAAGTATTCATTCGTTATTTTCATGGTATGCCAAAGCTCAAACTCTAGTTTTGTCAGTGAAAATCAGTCATTTAAAATTAAATTTATGAATCTAAGAGTTTTTGCGAAGGTAAAGATATGTAAGCATATGTTATGTTCGAAAGTTTAATTAAAATTTATATAATTTGTGGAGAGAACATCTTTTTTTCATTTATTCAGAATTCATTTATCCAAATATTACGAAAAAAATTAAGAATGAATGATAAAGAAATTTTAAAATTTCTGATAACAAATGCGCACATATCGGTAATATACATACTATAGACTCATCACTCACCAGCTTTGCTTAGCATTTCATGAGGTTGTACGACAATATATTAAACTATTGATATCTAAATCTGAGCATTAACTTTCCATTGTATTCAGGCGTTCTTATAATCATTAACTCTTGATTTAACAAGAACTGGACTACAGTATCTAAAATTGAAGTACAATAATCTTCTACGCCCTTTCAACTCCCAAGTTTGGGAGTTTATTTCCGCAAAACACGTTCTTAAGGGATGTATACTCAACAACTTGTCGCAACAACCCCACAATTCACTTACCCATGTTAAACGAACTCTGCACAGTCCTTTCTTAGAGTATTGAACCAAAAGAAACATATATATATACCAAATTTCAAGTTTAAAGGTGTAATAGTACAAAAACAGGAATTTATGTCCATAATGGTCTAGTCTTAATGGGAGTTAAGTTTAGCAAAATCTGTTTTTATATTGGAGCTAAAACAAATAAAATTAACATCCTTTCGACATTTATATTATTTAGGACTTATAATTCCAGAGATCTCAGGATGCGTAATGAGTCACTTTTTTCCTATATATGTATAAATGTGAGTGAACTTCTGAGTGTCCCATGAGGAATCAATTCCAAAAGCTCTCATTTCCAGCTATTTACTTCCTACAAATGGATTTCATAAGAGTAATATATGAATTAATGCCAAATTAAAGATTGATAATTTCAAACTACTTTTTAACCATTATATCTTTCCTTATAGTTAGTGATTGATATTTCTTTTTGCAAAACTCCCTTTATGCTGTAACTTCTCTTACTGTCTGTAAAATTTAAAGACATATTCTTTTTAATATTTCTCTAAAATTAACATATTACGGTATCATTATTTTTCAATTCTTCCAAGATTCTTTTTAAAATCATTATTCTCTAGATAAGAATAGGAATTTATGACAGGCATTAATTTACGCGATAAATTTAAGCGCTTAATTTATCTAAATATTTTCCAGCCTTCTCTTAATCAATCTATTAATAAAGAAATTGAAACATTAATTATGCTCCGTGATAACAATGTAAGCTATAACTTATTACTTTCTATAAAAATAAAAGGTTATAAATATCTACTCAGGGCAACTCTTTAAATCAAAATGCTAAGCAATAAGTGAGTTACACGATTAATTCCATTCCATAATTTCATTTTTATCTCATAAGTGTTGCCAAAAATGTGTGATAAATATGAATACTGTGCTCCTCCAGTAATTAAACCGAGCATTCTAAGCCATGATTATGTGGCAGGGAATTAACAATGAAAAATTTTCGGATCACTTGTGTTATCTTCGAACTAGCCTCGCATTTACGGTTATGTTCTCCTGTAGAGCTGTAAAATACCTAACGATAAAATAATTCCCATCAATAACTCAGTGATTCTGAAGTAATTGATTCTAAATTATCCCATTTGCCCAAGTTATCGTTTAGACAACCATGCATGAAATCGGTGTCCCAAGCAACCGTAAGCGTTGATAATGTCACAATGTGATTATGATGAATTGCTGGAGATATATTTCTGCTACTTTTGATGGATGGTCTCGACTTTTTGCTCTTGGGGCTAAAGATTTTGTGGTTCTTCTTCATACTAAGTTAATTAATTGAATCATTTTGATAAGAAGACAATGAAAGAAAGAAAGAGACTTAATAATGGGTAAAGAAGTGAATATGATCATTAATTATCCTCATCGCGTAGGATATTTTAAAAAGGATTCCAGAAGTTCTATATAAAGTACAAAATGTTTTTCAATCATCATAATCTAATTAAGGGAACTCAGTACCGTAAAATGACCAAAATATCCTTTTTTATTTATTTAGTAATATTCTTTGTATTATTATCTTTCGAATGATGTATCACTTTTGTACGCCTGGAAGATAAAAATTGGAAAAAAAACGTCAATTGAAAAATGTACATAAATAAAGAAATTAAGCAATTCGACAACGATCCCTTTTAGATAAAAAAAAAAACTAAAAAGAGCTTTTTGATAAAAATAAATCTACTTTTAAAAGAGAAATAATAATTATAAAAAGGAAAGATGTTACATAGGAAGCATGCATTTTCTGTGGCATTATAATAATGTAATTTTTTCTTTGTGAAATGTGTGCACGCAAACTTTTTTAATTATGGTATTTATATAAATAAATTCATAATTTCATTTTTCATTCATGTTATGTTTTCATACAAATACAATATTTCAATAATATGTAAGGAAAAAAATTAAAATTTCTGTCATGACAGAAATTTTTTTTAACATTAAAAATTGATCGTTTATAAAAAAAAAATGGATTAAAATATTACGAAAATGCAATTATTTTTAAGATTAATATATAGCTAATGGCTTAAAGTGGTATTTTAAGCTTATTTAAGCTTATTATAGTTATTATTTCAGAATTATGAACTTTCAACGGGTTTTTCTCAGATTGTGTTTTTCCATACATTAGTGTATTCAAAATGCTACTCCTTTCGCCATTATTTACTAATCACTTCCATTTTTTCCTGTGTATTATACATAATGCATGGAACATAATTAGGGATCCATTTTGCTATAAATTGATTGCTTTCTTTATAAAAAAAACAATTTTTAATATAAAAGGTATTGGCCTTGAATTTTAGCATGCACATTCAAATTTTATTCTCCAATTATAATTAAACTATTGTAAAATAGATCCCTAAAATCGTTCAAAATATTCATCAAAATATTACAAAAAAATTAATAAATAAAAAAGGAGTATAAATTAAAAAATTTCCAAATTTTCTTTAAAAAATTTTAATTTTAGAATTTTGTGAATAGTATGTGGAAAATTTCATCTTGTATCGGTTTTTTTTTATGGAAACATTGTATGAAATGCTAAAATATAATTTTTAAATACATAAATAAAAAAAATTGTTCATAAAGTACCGAGCTCTCTTAATGCAATGAGCAGTTTCTTACTTGAAAGAATGAATGATTCTTATTTTTTTAATTATGTGGTGACCTGTAGCCACCCCTTACATTAATACCTTCCTGTCTACCTGAAAACCCGGCTAGATGTGTAGGAGGAACTAAATGATCTAAAGACATTATTCCTATTTAAACTGATTTATTGATTATTATTAGTTATTACGAACAGACACAACACAATTCTAATTAAGGTATATAACTATGGTAGAGTGCAGAGGTGGATATATAATTACGGGGATAATATTACAGAACTTCAACTGAATCTAAGATAGCTTAAACTCGCACATTTACTACTACGCCACACTCAAATAATCAGATTTTACTTAATCACATTTACGGTATCTTGTTTCTTAATGCTGCAGATCCTTCACTGACAATTTCATGCCCTCTATTTAGCTGGATGATTTGACGATGTCTCCACGCTCCGTAATATTTAATTTCAATGCTTTTCAATCTTCAACGTCCGCTTCTCTTTGCGCACCTCAAACGTATCTACCTCGCTTAACTTGTCACCAACTACGTGTCGACCTCGCACTCTCTTCACTTTCCCTTACTTAACTTGACTTCTCCCTTCGCTCGCTTCAACTCGCGAAAACCGAATTCATATAATATTCCTTATTTACATAAATCACGTTTGGTTTCTCGATGAAGGTTGGTTGAAATAAATATTTTGATTGAAAGGGAAAAAGAAGAAATTAGTATAAACCCGTATAGATCGGTCACAACTCTTTGAAGTTAATAACTTCATGTCGATGTCGGTAAAACCAATTAACGGTAAAATTGAATGGATTTTTAAGACTAAAGTCTTAAAAATCCGGTTTAATGTAATTTGTAAACCAGCTTCTTTTTTTATTTAACTGATTGGTAATCACCAAACGTAACTTAGCATAACAATGTATATTATACTACGCATTTTGTATATTGGTATAAATATTACATATTTTGTGCTTATGAACCTGTTGGAACAAATATATTTTATTATTTCATGTCACCGTTAATTACTGCTCATTTAATAGATCTGATTCAAAAACAATTCTTATTGCTCCCTTAACCATTTGTAGTTTTCAATAAACATATTGTTTCGGAAATAAAAAAATAAATGTGTTTTACAATAAAACAAATAATTTTTTTTTCGGAATCCCACCAGCTAGAAATTTTAAAAAAGCAAATTTATAAAATGTGTGTGAATTTTATAAATATTAACTAGCTGACCCGGCAAACGTTGTTTTGCTAAATAACCGCCCATAAAGTAAATTTATAAAAATTTATGTGGTTCGTTTGGCATTGGCAGCAATGAGCCCATTTTATGGTAAACTTGGCCTTTGATTTTGAATGTTGAATTAAATTGTTGACCATTTGCAGCATTATTTTTTAACATTTCTGTTGCTCAGAACGATGTCATTTGGAAACATGAATTGAATGTTCGAATTGACTTCAGGAACAGGTTAGAATCGGGATCCGTACCTATAAGTAAACCGTTCAAGGGTTCAGGCGGTGTTTCAATTTCTGGTAGTTGAACTTTTTCTGACACGCAACACATCCCGGCTGGTTCATTTTTAAATTTAAGCGCATTACGATGCGGGCATTCCTTGTCCATAGCACCAATTGTCACATTCGAATGGGCGTAATATTTAACATTGGGATCATATTCGAATGCTAGACGATGGAATGAATCGGATGTAAATGCTCAATGTATTTGTTGGCGTTGTTGGTCATTTGCTCTGAGTGTGTCAAATAGGAATTGACGCGCTTGTCTTAGATGATTTTGTTCAACTCGTATATGTTGTGATTGTTATTTACGCAACTGCGCCATATTCACACGCACATCTTCATTATCTTGTTGGATTTGTTCGTCTGTTCTTTGAGCTGTTCTATTTCGTATGGCTGTAGATTTAGTAATTCGACGGCCTAAATCAGACCCTTTGCGTCTTGCTGGCATTATTTACTGTACAAAACACACAAATAGATCAAATTGAAGTACTTAATGCTAGAAAACAGTGTACTGATAATGTATCTGTTCTTTTATTATATTACCTCTACCTTTCACAATTATAAAATACATATATATTTCTCTTTATATTGAAAATGATTCCCGAAAATTTTGAGTGCACTGAGTATTACAGTTATATTAATTGGTGTTTAATAATAAATAAACTAATAAATAATAAATAAGAACTCAAATTGTTTCAATCACCTGTGCTTTTCGAAATATCATAAAACTCTTTCACATGGAATAAAGCTCAACAGAAATATATCATTTACAACTGCCCTAAATGACAATTATGTATTTATCTTTCTATAATTTTTCTCTGGGTCTGGGTTTTCTTTTTTCTCTGACAGAGTAGTATTTTCACATCTGGAAGATTTGGTGCAGTCGTTTCGGAGGAGTTTGGCTACAAACACTGTGACACGAGAATTTTATATATTAGAAGATAATTTATAAAATACATTCATTTCAACTATTATAGAACAGGATTAGCAACATTTTTGACGTGTTTAAATCTAACGTCAACGAAGATTATTCCATTTGGATTCACCTTCGGAAAGTAATGATCAAACACAGTTCAATTAAAAAAAATTGCAGAAATAAAACACTTTGTGGACAACCAGTTCGTCACATACATACGATTAATTAAAAATTTTCACATTGTTTCCATTTCTTAAAAATGTATTTATTTCGGAAAAAGTTCAATAATAATCATCGACAAGAATAACAAATGCATTTGCTTACTTAGTTGGCGACATTGCCAACTGTTTTCTCTACATGGTGTTGAATGAACTTTTCTGAATTATGCACTTCAAACGATCTACATAAATCATTCATTGCAAGGGATTTCGGAAACTATTCCAAAGTCTTCTAATAGCATTCAGAAGTTAAGAGTCGCTTATTCACACAAAGTGAGGGCAGCTATTTTTAGTGAATTTAATGAGCTCATTTTAAAAGGATTTTGAGAAAGTCTTAACTCTTGACGAATGGACATGAATAAGGAATTGACGATTTCTGAACGCCAACCTAGAATATTCTCATAAATAAGTCTGGAGACATGGTTTCATTCGTGTATATGAAAGTGTAAAAACTTAGATGCGTTGAAGCAATTAAGACAAATTGGAAGTTATATATTTACGCCTAGATAAAGATTTAGTGCATAGACTAAGGACTGAAAGTCCTTTTTCTTTCGATGTCGCCATGTTTATTTTTGAGCATCTTATGCAGATTTTACATTCATAGGTTTTTGTTTAAATCCTTGTGTAGACTCCTGTGTTTCTTTAACTCGGGAAAGATTTATTATTTGAAACGTTAACATAATGAATTTGATTAGAATTATTTAGTAAACAATATTTAAACGTAAAATAATGAAGTATACATGTTTAACAAATGTTTAATTTCATTTTTACTTTAGTATATTTTCTATTATTGACTGTCAGACACAGATCTGTCGAATTTTGTAGGTGTTAATACAAGCAAGCATGATAAATTATTTTTCTGGTTTCCCCAAAATTTAAACTGGAAAACAGGCTTTGGAAATTCATTACAACTATGCAATCATTAATTTAAATAACTGTTCGTTCATTTTAGTCATGGAATTATAATACATGAATGTAACATAATATATGTATTTCCTAAAAGCACAATGTTGGTTAAAACATAACAAATTAATTTTTCATGTATTATCCGAATTCCTGATTTTTATTCTGATTATTCTCTAATTATAAATGCACTTTTCATGTCCTCACCACATATCCTACTATTTTACTAGTTTTCAATGATAGGAAAGGTATTTTATTTTGACTCATTTCTTTCAAATTGCAATCTTTCACTTATATCCTCATGAAGCAAATTTTAAGACCATTTCTTTTATCATGCAGTAATATCTATTTTCATTTAATGCGAGTTTTTAAAACTATCCTTTGAGATACAGATTATATAAAGATTTAATTGCAATAGCCATTAGTTCTTCAAAATAATGAATATGATTTCAAAATATGTTTATATTCAATGTTTGAAAGTATATTGTTGGGGGTGTACATATACAAAGTAAATTCTTCATTACATTGCATTTAGTTCCTTTTATTTACTAATGCAGAGTTAGTTTGAGCATTACTTAAAGAAAATTGCATATAATGAATGAGGAAAGATTATATACAATGAACAAGTAAGAAGTATTTACAAAATATGTTTAAAAAATGATTTTTCTGAAAAATATTGTCGATAAATTTGTGAAAGGTCCTATTCACGCCCTTTCACTAATCCTCTTGGGGGAAAATATTCCATAAATGTTGTTTGCGTTAAAACCGCCTTCCGTAGACAGAACTTGATGTTATGATAATTTGAGGGCTATTTAAACCCTAGAAATGTGTTAGAATCAGTCATTATGTTGTTTTTGAATGAGATTAACGAAGTGACTTTTTTGGTGAAGAGAGAAGAAGTTGTAGACAGAAACATAGTTGATACAGGGAGCTCTTCCTAATGATCCCACTCAGGTAAGTGCTTAATTATTTGTCTTACGAATTTAAGATAATTTATTAATTTGTCAGCTTCTTCGGGTTATAAACCTTGATTGATAGTAAATTGACTAAACCAAGTAAAATTGATTAGTTTTATAAAAATGCTTGCTGATTCGGTGTCCCAAACTTCACCTGCGACCTTAATAATTTAAAATGTAAGTATGTAATGTAGAATGTTTATTAAATACAAAGTATACCTTAATTCTCATATTACATTTAGAATAAAGTAAATATTTGCTAAGAAATCTTAGAAATCAAATTATCATTCATAGGTGTTCCTCATCACTGGTTTAACAGTTTGTGTCTGTTCGTTTTGATTGTTTTTCAAATGCAAAAGTAAATTCGAAGTGAATCATAATTTATTCTTTAAATATCCAGTAATTATAGCACATTATTTTTTACATTAAATATTCTGCACACATGTACAAATCTACAATAGCACAAATTTAAAAAATCCCACAAACCTTGAAAACATTATAATCACAATTACACAAGTTAAATGTCCCGGTGTCGTTTTAAAATTTTATCTCCATTTTTGTTTCCTTTCACCTTATTTATTTCAGTTATAAGACCAATCTAGAAGCGTGTAGTGTTATTTCTTGATGTATCCTAGATTCCCTAGGGTTTTTGAGGTTTATCTCTATTTTGTCGCCATATTTGTTGATATGGTGAATTTGGCAATCAAGTTTATCACCAACGCCATTCATATTCCTTTTAACATTTCTAAAAGAGTATTTTCTCTTCTTCTACAAACGATCTTTCCCGACCACAACAAACTTTAGGCAGGGAAACCAATAAAATTCGAAATTTCAGTAATAGTTTTAAAAATAGGAATCATAGAATTCAATACACTCCAATTTCAAATTTTTAAAATTATTTTATCATTTTGAAATACTTTGGTTAAATGTAGTAAATTCAAGCTAGAACATTTTTTTCCATATTTTTTCTAATTTTAATATGTTTTCTACAGATGTTGTACATAAATAATTTTTTAAATCCCAGGGAACAATATGAAGCCCGCGATTCCATATATGAGCTAACATCCAAATTTTTGTATTTCTAATGAGTTTAAAAACTGTTTTGATAAAATAACATACATTGTTGAAGTGTTTCTTCGTTCATTTCAGAAGGTTCTGGTTTGCATTTTCATTAAATAACACTTGTTTAAAACTGAACTTTTACTATCTATCTAGTATATGTCAACTTATTCTAGAACAAATTTAACAAAAAAAAATTCAAATAGAAGTTGTTTTTTTAAAACAGTAAAAGCATTTGTTCAGTTAGGCTAGACTTTTAACAATGTTTAACAATAAAAAAATAACGAAAAGTTTCAACAGCAAGACGTTAAATTATTACTCGTTAATTCTGAAAAAAAGAAAAGAAAAATACTGGAAACTGAATTGTTATAATGTATGGCTATGTTTTATTAAGTTTTATGAACATATGTATCATTAAACAAAACAAAATAATAATAATAATTTATTTTTCGGAGTATTTGAGGGGGGAATTTAAACTCGATTTACAGAAATCTAAGACATCCGAGAATTTTAAACATTTTAATGACGATATTTTAACTCCAAAAAACAAGCAGATAGGAGAGAAAATAAAAGGTTTGCATTCAAACTATAATCCATTTGTAAAACTTCTGAGAACCAGAAGTTTCTGAAAAATAAAACTGTATTTCTCTTTTATATGCCTATCTTCATCAGGCAGTTCTCTCTCTCTCTCTGTCTCTCTCAGTTAAACAACAATACTAGTTCCTATTACTTTTTCAGAAACTATTTTATTTTACTGAATTCTAGCTCTAACTACGTGATATGACTGTATACATTGCACTTTACGCTTTTGAATGTTGTTCCGTAAATACGAATTTTGCTTTTACATGTATCCTGGCTTAAAGATCGGCAGAATGTCAAAGGTAAAAGTTAACTCATGTAATCCATAAACACAAAGTAAGCCCGTTACATAGAGAAATATTTGTGGATATTTTGGTTGAATATAATCTTAAATTTTTCCAAAAAGGAAAATATATCGTACTTTGCATTGCGCGTAGAATAGTTTCAGAACAAAGTTTTCTCATTTGGGCGTTGCAAATGTGCATTTACGTTCTAATATATTTATGTTCTAAATTCTTATTTCAGCTACTATTTTCAATAAATAGATTTTTTCCAAAAATATTTTTTTTTTCTAAATTGTAAGATTTGAGAAAAATATTTTCAATTCGATTTCGTATTTTAAAAAATAATTTTGAGTTGTTGTTCCTGCGGAATTTAAAATATATTTTCCTTATTATTCGTGATGGTTGGACATTTTTTTAGGCAAATACATCCAATAAATTAAATTTAAAAGAAATACCTTAAAATTAAGGAAGCAAAAATTACATCAAACAATGAAACCGAATAAATTAATATTGATTTTAAAAGAAATGATTGAACCACAGACTTTATTACATTTATTTATAATGTTGAAATCCTTTCGAAGAAGTGAATTTATTTGATGCCCTTCACCCATCTAAGCTCTTGTCTATTTGGTGGAAGAACTTCCACACCATCCATGGTGTGGAAGTTCAGTGAGGGTTGTTTTATCCTAATATCTCGCATTACGAGGTCAGTCCGCAATACCTCTCTTGTTTCTTCAAAATAAAATCACTTAATCGTTTTTAACAAAGTATCACAGCAATGTTAAGTATAATTTAAAATTTTCACTGGATTTAAGTATAATTCATGCAAATATTGACATTTTTTGTGACGCGTTTTACTCGAAATGTGTTTTTTAATGCTCAAACAGGGACAACGATTGCTCAAAAAGTTTTGAAAATAATTAACTGAATTTTTGTGTATGTTCTATATAATAGTAGAAGTGTTTTAACCTTCAGATTTATCAATCGCTGTTTTATTAAATATTTACAGTCCCTTATGTTAATATAACCACTGATTTCTTTAAGCAATTTCATATAATAACTAAGATAAAGTGCTCTGGTTTTTGTAAAAATTAAAATATCTCTTATCCTGAAGGTCATTTCAAAACTGAACAACATAGCAACATATCAGATTTGAAAAATTGAAAATTTGTTCATACACTTTGGATACAGAATGGGTCACGTTTATGTTATTTTTTTGTAAATTTTTATACATTTGTTCCCATTTTGGTAATAAAAATTTCTTTTTCTCTTCTTAATTTTAGCATATTTTTCTTAAAATGTACTAAATAAATCTAAAAACCACAAAAAATCCCTATATCTCTATTTTGTAAAAAAAAAGGTGTCGCAAGCAGTCGGATACCTTATAATTCATATGATACATTTAAAATGTGACTCAAAATAGGAGGAAACATTTTAAATAATGATGACTATAATGATGTTGTGTTTACAAGAAATCTTATAACTACGTCTTCTTAATTTCTTGCTCTTTTTTAAGCAGGTTTCGAGAGACGAAACGATTTTGGGTTATCTCAAAAGCAAATAGATGCATTAGTTTTATTTCTTTAATTACATATTTGAACATTTAAAAACCCATTGCATATGTCATAATCATTAAAAGTATTGAAAATGTTCCATTTTATTCCTTTTCCATTCAAAAGCCATAAAATGTCCACTACACATTCGCGTTAAAGCAACCATATCTAAAGCCAGTCTGTGAAAGCAAATATATTAATGCATCGGAGGCAGAACCATAATATGTTCTCATAAATAAGCAAAGCAAAAAAGAGAAAGAAAGCAGGACGTGATACGTAGTACCGCGTTTCTCCTATGCAGTATCCACAGAAGTTTTGATAGAAGTACACAAGAAGAAATCGTATTTCGGGAGTCCATAATATGAACTAAAAGATTCAGAATAAGATAATATTAATATAACTATTTTAATAATAAGTTTGAAATGAATTAATAAATTGGGAAATCACGAAATGAAAGATACCTGTGCGATTTTAGTTATCAGGAATATAAATTACGTTCATAGGAAATTATCGAAGAAGAAATCATTATACAAGCATCACCTCATGTGGAAAAGTTAATCAATAAGCTGTAGTCATTTCATTCTATCATAAGTAGTCGATATCATTGGGAGGACTTACTTTTGATATTACTGAATATTAATATTCTAAAGAACTATGTTTCCATACATACGCTGTTGTGGATTTTGAAGGAACCAATATTTCAAGTCGAGTTTTTATATAAATTATAATATTTTTTTTTCTTTTAATTTAGCAATTACTTTTTAATTTAATTTTTGATTCGCAAAAATAAATTTACAAACAGTAAATATTAAAGCAACATCTGGAACCTCAGGCATGTGGAAGACATGCATGTCTTAAGCCAGCATGCATTCTGAAGCATGAAGCACAAGCATGCATACCTGAAGACGTTGCTCATTTATTACTAAATCAACAAACTTTTCATTTAAGAGTAAAACAGTTTTACAAAGCAATTTAGTAAATCAACTTAGATGGCCAAAAAAAAAACACTTTTATTTGCATTTCTATGATAAATGGAACATAATCAAATTGGAGAGGGAATATTTCTAACAAAATTCTTTAAAAAGGGGGTCCAGCACGTCCGTAGGAACCCATGTTAAATTGCGTAAATTTATGTACCTTCTTCTCAGAAATTGTTTACTTCTGAGGAATAAAATTTTTACAGTAGATTATGTGTACTATCAGCAAAACGTTAGCGAAGGGTTTTGTCTTTTTGTCAAAAACTAAAGTAATTATAATTTTTTTTTAAAAAAAATGTCCAATTTTTTTTTCTAAAATTTAGTTTTAAAAAGCCTTATCTAAAACTGTTCGCCCCATAAATCTAATTCCCTCCATTAAAATGTGTAAACCTATTAAAAATTTGCTCACTAAACATTTGATAATTATATAATAAATAGTTTTTGTGGAAAAAGGTACAGGAAGTGAAAAATATTACATTTTGAGAAAATAGACTTTATGCAAAAATTGGTAATTTGTTGAGCGTTTACGTTTTTTTTTATATTTCCAGAAGCATATGAAGCATTTCCTTTACTCTATTCACCTGTAAAAGACTCTTTTTTCCATTCATTTCCCCCAAATTTGCCGCTTTTTTGGGGAGGGACACTAGATGCTTTCGTTTTGCTACATGAATCCCATACGCACATCGTATATTTTGAAGCATGACATATAGTTATAAGTTCAATATTACAATGTTTTAAGATAATTAATTCTGCTACATGACTCACATTGAGCTGGGCAATATCCATATTTATGCCTAATTTTAGAGTTTTTAATTTCACAAACGTATACATTGGAATCGCTGACCCTATGGTGTTATTAACACCATAACGTGTACTCATACACTTTTGGATAAACACAATACACTCTAACTTTTCCCCTTGAACATCATATGGATTCGTACTCATCAGAAACTTATGCAAGAAGAAACACAGGGGCTCCAAGCAGTGCTCATTTGAAGCGTGTCAAGAAGTAGGTTCCTTTAAAAAATAAATGAAAGTACTTCTAATTATTGTATTTCTTCGTATCATATATCATTTTGAACAGAAATATTTGAACTTATAGAAAAGATAAAAAAGCGATATTTTTCCCCATGTATTCCAGTCTCCCTTAAAGGGGAAATAATTTTTAATAAATTTCAGTCATACGTTCGAGAGAAAATAGTTCCACTCGAATATTTAATAGCTTGCATGATCGATGACATTCCTTCCTTAGTCAATAGGTACAGGGAATATATCACTTATGTTAAAAATATACTTATATTGCCTAAAGTATGCATTTCTCTATTCAGCACCAGCACCGATTGAAATTCTTACACATTTATCTTATACAGTAATATTAACAGTAAGCGCATTGTCAAAACAATCTTACCTTGAACAGGCTTTAAAGACTTTTATTGCAGAATAAATGCATTATTTACAATAAACGGAAACAGGTATTGAAGTCTAATACACCGTGCGGCACGGGTTATATTATAATAAGCATCTCACGCATAGGCTTAAGCAGCGCTTGCTGGTCCATCTAAATAACACATGTATTACTAAATTGCAACAATTTCTGGTACTAAAGTGATTGAGTGGACACCTTCATGAAGTCTTAATTCCTGGTAATAAAAATATTTCACTTAATTTGTGGTTTGATCATTTTATACCTCAAATTTATGGATTACACACAAATTGTTACAAAATCTGAACACTTTCTGTATAACATTTCGCACATTGGAAATTTTTTTTTAGTTCACTTTTTCAACTGTTGACAACTTGGCGAATTATTGTGGCATATTGGATAGAAGCTCGATGAAGAAAAACGAGCTTTAACGCAATTTATTGACATCTATCCTTTTTTGGAATAGTTTTGGCAAAACTGATTCTTGAACTATTTTTGTAAAAGGTTCATCTAAATTATGCTTATTATAAGAACTTATTGGTAATAAAGATCAGAATTTAGTGACTGTTACTTCGCTGTTATCCAGATAAGATACATTCACTACAAACACAATGACGGAAATGAATTTGGCATATTTACTACTTTTTCTCTGTGTTTAGTTTCATGTTCCTTATAATTGACTAACTGGTATACCCGTTCTTCACACGGGTGAATAGAAAAATTAAACAATACTGATTGAAGGATAAAGAAGTTTTTAATTAGTTAATTTTAAGTGAATTGCAAATTAAACAAAAAAAATGATTTTGCATACCTCAGCTGAACAAAAAAAAACCATATTTGTTAAGTTTTAAGTCTGAAGGTCTAATAGATCATAAAAAGGATTTGTTTATTTATAATGCCCCGTAACTCTTTTGCGGGTCGATTTTTGAAAACACCTTCCTAAGCTAATCTCTGCTCAGCAAAAGTAACACATTTTTACAAATTTTGTGTAATGAATGCTTAAAATAGTATAAGTAATTTATATCTGGATGCATAATACGTTAATATTACTTTCTGTTGTATTTATTTTATGCTAACATTATATAATATTCGCAAGCAACACCGTTCCTTACATTGTAATGGCGATTCAATGGAAACATAGCGAAATGTTGGTGATAGAGCCAAGATGGCATCGTTTTTGGCTACCACGTTGGTAACTTGGTGATTGATTGAAATATGCAGAAGTTTCTTCGCTGGAGCGCCACCTGGTGGGGAGCTATAACAAAGAGCATAGCATAAAAACCTTCTCCACAAAAAATGAATATAGTACATTCCAAGTTTCATAGTGATCGGTTTGAACGATGTTGGAATGAAGCGATTTCATATATACAAACATACATTTTTATATGTTAAGATAAACACTCCATTTTTTTTTGTTTTAGAAAGCAGCTTTTTTATGCTGAAATAGTGTGATACTTATTTTTTCAGTTTAAGGTCGATTCATACTTATTAATAAACAATGATTGTTAATGAAGTGCTCTGGTCACATATCATTGTGGTACACAGCTTTTCATGTAGTGTTTTAGATGAAATGACAGTTTGACTATTTCATTTATTTTTTTTAATAAAATGAAGAGTTTTTAGAGGAATGGCATAGCTTGAATATAGAAAACCCACATGTATGAAATTAGGTACGCTGAAGTTGTGAATGATTATTGTGTGCATCTCCAAGCTAGTTCTTCAAAATTTAATTTAGATTCTTTTGTAATGCAATGTTGTAGTGATTATGGCAATTTTTGTTTTGTTTATCCATTAAATGAAACATCGCAGATTTACGATGCTTACACTAACAGAAAGATACAGATATCTTTTTTTACTGTTTAAAAATGATTGAAATATGTATTTATGCATATTTTCACTGGGAAAACAACATAACATATTTCATGCCTGGGTTGTTGTTTTTTTACAATTTTTCCTCTAATTTCCTTGAAAAGAAAAAAAATCAATAAACTAGCTACTATCTGCTTTATGAAAAATATATAAGCTTCTTTTTCATCCATATATATTATAAATTCAGAAAAATGTATTTGACTTCACTTCAAAGACATCAAAAGTCAAGAATATTAGAAGCTATATTTTAAATTGCGAAAAATAAATAAACATGAACACATATTTCGTGCATATTTATTTTCTGAAGTATCCTCGTAAAAGAAATGTATACTACATTCGTCTTTTATCATTTTTGATAGAACTCCAAGCAGAATGTGTAATAAGCCAGAAATATAAAATTTACAGTTGTCGCTATGAAGTGCTAAATTGCCCTTCTAAAATTTCAAAAAAATAAGCCAACTTGAACGACTTAAGGTGATATGCGTAAATTATAAAAAATACTATTTATAAAAATATTTTTAAAAGCAAAAAAAAAATATTTTATTTATAGCTTTTTCCAAGAATCTGGAACTCTGCATTTTCTGCAATTGCAATTAGTGCATTTATTTTCTCTCGTTCCCTTAGATATTTAGCTTTCTACATTTTCTTTCTGTAACGACATGTATTTGGTCAAAACCAGATTCGTCATCTATAAAAACAAAATCAATGACAGAAAAAAGTACTTGTAGCTCATACTTGGGAATTATTTTCGTTTCTAGAATGTTTTTCGCATAATTGCTTTCCCTTGTATACATAGGGAAATCGTATTCCACAATTTTATGAGTGAACATTTCTTCCTTCTTTCTATCAAAATTTGGCGCCATTCACCATACTTCTCCTCTAAGATAAGAGACCAGGAATGGGTGGACGAAACATACATAACAATATTCGAAATATAGAAATATATTGCTACTGAGAACAGAAAATGATGAGTGGTCATATATTTCAATATCCCACTTGAAATATATCAGCAGTTCAACACTTATGGGGTAATTTGAAGCAAGCGAAGTATAAGGAAGCAGTGACATACATGAGCAGTTTCAAGTCATACTAAAAAAATTTTCAATCCTGAATGTGTTTGTTTGTCCAAGCAAACATATGCACTGTAAAAATTATCTTTTCAAAAGAACACTCCAGTGAATTCCAAAAACGGATCTCCATAGATGGCGTGTTATGATTGTGGCATACCCTTGATGCACTATGCCAAAATATCCTACATGTTCTACTTCATAGAAGAGAAACAAGTTTAGTACTGTATTAGCGTTCGAAACACCTATGAGTACTTTCCTGCCTAACATAATCAATAATGTTAATTCATAGAATACGGTTTTCTTCAAAAATAAATTGCTGTTTAAGAAGGAAATTTCGGTTATGGTTGCATTCTTCCTTTTTTGTCAATGACTGACACTTCCGTGAAACTATGAATAGCATTAATAAAATGACTAATTTATATTATTCATAATAACATTTAACCCATTGTAATATATGAAGGATAAAATATATAGTTATACACACAGGGGACGTATCTTATGTAAATTAAATTTTCTGCTACAAAGTCATATTTTTCAATAAAAAAGAATATTTAAATAAATTATTTGTATAGTACGCTATGAAATAAAAAAATAGTTAATCTGAGTTTTATGCTTCTTAATTTACGAAATAATACGTGCGTATTATATAAATTAAGGATACTTCAAGAATACAATAGGATTTTATAAAAAGGTGAACTTATCAGATGTATGAATTCTTGATTTGGACACTTCATGGAATTTTTCTAAATATAACAGCGTACACACGTAAAATAAATTTTTCGAAGTGATTTTTACATGGAAAGTTTTTGTAGAGTGAGCAGATTAAGACTATGTCGAATATTTTCTGTCCGACCACGAGGTTTGTATCTGCCTTTTTTCTTTCATGGTGCTTCAGACGAACAGAAAAGTGACTGAATAGAAGGTAGTAGCCAGGAAACAGGTGCTATTTTAATTATAATCACAAAATGACTCACAGTTTCCTTCCGCCACAGTATTTTAATTGATTTTCTGCCAGGGCAGTGAGATACCGAAAAAATCGTAGTTTTCACAAGTGCTACCATCCATTAATGTAAATCAGATCATTGAGTTGCATTCTGGGAGGTAATGAATATAGATCATAATTCGTTGTAGTTTGTATCCCTCTAAATATTAATAGGTCGAATATTCTATTGCGAATGTCTTCCGCTTAGTGCTTCCGGAATTTTTCGATCTTTGGTGAATGAAAATTTCTGCTAATATTTTTTCATCTCCTTTTAGATAACCAAAAAAGCTTTCATTCTAGTTTGAGAAGGATCAATTTCAATGATAGAATGATTTCCTAAAATAGGCATGTGTAACTCTAACTTTTAAGGCCATAACTATTGCGAATGTCTTCCGCTTAATGCTTGCGGAATTTTGCGTTCTTTGGTGACCGAAAATTCCTGCTAATATTTTTTCATCTCCTTTTAGGCAACCAAAAAAGCTTTCATTCTAGTTTCAGAAGGATCAATTTCAATGATAGAATGATTTCCTGAAATAGGCAAATGGGCATGTGTAAATCTCAATTTTAAGGTCATTACTACTGTGAATGCCTTCAGCTTAATACTTGTGGAATTTTGAATTCTTTGGGGACCAAAAATTCCTGCTAATAAATTTTCATCTTTTTTTAGACAAACAAGCTTTCATTTTTGTTTGAGAAGGATCAATTCTAATGGTGGAATGATTTCCCAAAATAGGTAAATAGATATGTGTAATTCTGGTGCTTTTGAAAATTAATTTTATAACTGCAAGAAAGCAATTTGATGCATTTAACTCCAGAGAAATACTTCTTGTACTTTATTATTACTTAATTATGTTAGATAGGAATCTATTTTTAACAAGAAATGTAGAGTAATTGTACGAATTACATATCTTAAGCAGCCTTTTCAGTTGATCTTTGTTTCTTGTTATTGATTCTTGAATAATTCTAATGCATTCTGGCTATTTAAAATACCTAATTTTGCGCACTAAGTATTTTATACAATGAGCAACTAAAGTAAGTCTCTTCGAATTTACTGTAAATCCATTATGTGTAAATTAGTTTAACTTTATACAGATAAATAAAATTGTTTATAAAGTCAGGGGGAAGTTTTGGAAATACCGTTAATATATTCATGAGAAAAGTCTCTAAAGTGTTTTGAAACATTATTCATTAATCTTTTAAAAGGGACTGTAGCATGTCTTAACCCAAAATACATTGCTGAAATACGATATTGAGCCCCATAAGTTTTAAATGACTTCAAAACTTTACATCGCTCTTCCATAGGTTTGACCCAATAGTCTTTTAATATATATAGTGTATTTAAGGCATTCACTTTTCCTATGCTAAATATTAGCTCCGAAATATTCTCCATTTGAAAGTCCTCGCGTTTTGAAACTAAGTTTAAAGATCAATAATCAATACATAAGCTTGTGTTCTGCCATCTTTCTTGTCCACACGAACAACTGGCAGGACTGTATTGGAGTTATTTTCTTCAATAAGCCCAGATGCTAGTAATTCTTCAATTGGTTCTTCATCTCATTCTTTCAAAATTTCTAGCATATGGTAATTTCCTTTATACATTTGAAAGAAATCGGATTTTATGGTTTCCTATAGTGTAAACATGAAAGTATATTAACAAACGGCTTTTGATGTTTATGAAAAGATATTAATTGGTCTCTTACTCTGTCACTGACTCCGATGTCTGTTGTCTTTTTTCTCTTGATTAAATCCTTCCTTAAGCAGATGTTAAAAACATACTCCCTTAATATGGTTAATAGTTTCCCAAATACTTCTTCATTTCAAACATTATATTATACGCTAAATTCTTCTAGAAAAGTTTTTCTTTAATAACGTAGAAGCGATTAATTTTCCCGGTAATTTCATCTTGTAAGTGTAAACTATAATCATCTATTGCTTAACTTGGACGTGAATTTATGTAGCATAAAGTGTTTTAAGAAACTCAATAATAATTAAGGAAACAAAATTTTCTTTTAGCAATAATTTCTTTAAGTTCGATGACTAAAATATAATACATAATCATCTTGTTTTGATCAGGAAAATACAGAAACTTAGTCAACAATTACTTCAATGGATAACTTAAACTCTTGTAGATATTATTTTACATATTTTTTCCTGATTATTCGATCAGAATCTTTTTGCATTTTAATGATTTCAGAATATTTAAGGGGCTTTTACGCTATCTTCCATATATGTTCGTTAAAATGGTGAGACTCATCTTGTATTGTTCCTAAAATTAGCTTATAGTGAAGTCATCATTCACTGTTTTCTCATGGAATACTTTAACCATCTTCTCTCCTATCTATTTTACTTCTAAGTTTATTGTAATGCTCCTCTGCATTCCCGAATTTACTTCACAAGGTAAGATTCTGTTATAAAACAATGTCATAAAGTAGACTAAGAGATTAAGGAAGTGCAATGTGCGGGAAAACGTGCTATAAAATCTATTATTATACTTTTGTTAAAATATGTATGGAGAAAATTTTGCAATATTTGCAAGTTTCAGAAAATATCGACAGACAAAAATGCTTTTGATAAAAATTTTCCGCAGCTTACTATTTAATGTACTTATTTAAATTAATTGAAGACACACACATGCACGCGCACATCGACATGACTTGACATGGGCTTGTTTTTAACACCAAATTTAAATTTAAAAAATTAACATATGTATACAAATAAATAATAGAATAAATATAAATTCCGCAAAAATAATTACCTTAGCAGTTCAGAAAAATATAAACTATTACAAATATTTTGACAAGATAAATTTATTACTATTATTTGATTTCAAGTCACATAAAAGAAACACTTAATAAAAATTATATTGGAAACACATTCCGTGCTTATTTTTTGATAAAATATTTATATTTGATTTTAAAAACCCTGAAATTGCTCGAAAATTTTATATTCTTTTTCATTGTGTACAAAATACATTTTAAATTTATGATAAAATACGATAATTTGCGATTTTTAAATATATATTTAATAGTACACTGAACTGTACTCCAAAAAGAGCTAAATATTCACAATAGTTCCTTCAAAATGCTATTTTAAAAATATTTAATTTGATATTAGTTTATGAGTAAACGAATTGTTTATCTGTTACTAAGTTAGTAGGAAAAAAATGCTATTTTCTCAGATATTACTGACCGAACTCTTTCTGTTAAACAAATTGACTTTCTAATTACAAAATTTGTGATTCTAGATATGAATGAACTGTAATTATATCGACACACACCTTCCAATCGAATTAAATAACTCTAATTAGAATCCACAACTGGAACTATGGAAAATTTCGAATAATTAATTCTACTCCATAATCAAGACAGTTCTAAGCCGCATTGTAGAATTTTCTGTAATTGAACTCCGAAGTATTTAAGTGGAAGTTGAAATCCTTTTTCTTTGGTATTAGAGGGGAAATGACAAATTCATCAAGAGTTTTCAATATTCATTAAATGACTTGAAATAAATTTAATAGACAAATCATACATTATAACAATTCGATCCCCTTAAAAAAGTTCGAAATGCATGGAATAAGAAATAATCTGATAGATTGTATCCAACATTAGGAATTTAAATGAAAAAAATATATATTTTATTTATTATGTTAAAATTACACATGTGTTTCTAGAAATGAATTATATAGTACTTGAGAGTCGATGCTAAAATTAAGAATACATCATCTTTTTGCAATTTAATGATAGCTCGTATATATTTTGATGAGATCCTTAGCTGTTATACAGTATAATAAATTAACAATTGAACATAAAGCAAAGCTTCTCTTTGGACATTATAAACTCTCTATTTCTTACACAATGTAATGTGTAAGACATTCAAAAGGCGTGTGACTTAAACCTCGTCTCAAGTCATTCTCTATGTTTCAAGCAACCCTCATCCCCCTCTGTCCCTTTTTGTCAATGACCTCACACTTCCTCTGGGTAGAGGTGAATGACCAAATCCCAGTTTGGGATAGAGTGCTAAAAGAGAGAAAAAGAAAGTGTGTAAACATCTACTTGTTATTTCTAAGCAGCTTGTATTTATTTTTTGCCACTTTTTTATCAGTTAGTATTAAATTGAATGAATATTTGTTTAATAACCATTATGTTTTGAAAATGTAAAATATTGTTTCACTTTTAAATTTTAGTTAACGTACTTAGAAACAATAATGAGTTATACTGATGTAGCTTTAAAAATTCGAATTGTTACTAATCTTTCTCTTCGGAATGAAACTATACCCTAATGGGAAAAGTGAATTGAAGGTATTAGACAAAGGAAGTTTATGTCTTCTAGAAAGTTTATATATATTGAGTTGATTTGATCTTTTAATAGAGCTCTGGTATTTATGATGAAATATAGGAATTAATTATGTATCAAAATTTTTTGAGAAAAATGGATTATGCTAAAATACTTCTGTTTTCAATACATATTAATTCTTTTAATACTAATTCATTTCTTGCGCATTTGTTAATAAAAGCTATGAGCCAAGATCAGTTATATAAAAAAAATTATTTCTAAAATGTTTATAAATCGTTACGCCCTCTGTCATAAATAAACTGTAATAACATTTTAACTCCTGACACATAGTATTTCTGAATGTTAAATTAGGTACTAATGTAACATTTTTTAAAAATTCTGTATTATTTATTAACTATATTTGCTGATAATTAATATAAATAAATATTTGGAAGCACGACAAATAACTCGTACTTTTTACAAAAAAAAAGTTTTCTTAGTTTCACCGATTTTCAGAATTTAAAATAGTTGTGGACGAAAATTTCGCACCTTATTTCTGAAGTAATGACCATTTTCAGATAAATATTCCCTTGTTATACCATATTTTGGTTTTATACTTGTTTCAAACATTTTCAAAAGTGTTTTTCTGTGTCATTTATAAGTTATAAAAATTAAGAAGCGATATGTAGCACTTTTCAGTGGCTATGTTGCTGATGTTCAAAATCACTGGTTTGATTTGAGTTCCATTCATTATACATATCTCATGATATAAGGCTCTATCTACTATTTCAATCCATACTTCTTCAAATTAAGTATCAATGTCTCTGGAATTTACAAAAGTAAAACCGAAGCTTGTACTTAATTTTCAGGACATTTCTTCCAAAATTTTCTATAGAAATCCTGGATTTTTTCTGCTTTCTGTGATCCATATTTATTAAATGAAATATACTTATAAAATACTTTCATTTTACAATCTAATGATGTATGGTACATCATCAACTTAAGCTCTATTATTAGAACTAGATACTACACATATCTGTATAACCAGTCTGATATAGTAGTAATGATTCAGTGATGTATATTATCTTATTCTATATCAACTTTATGATCTAGAATTGTTTCAAAGCGTTTATTTACAAATGAATATTAGTAAAAAATAGATTTTTATTTTCTTTAACTGCTAAATTAAATAAAATAATTAAGAGATAAGCATTTATTTATTGCTCCTTCTTTGATTAGATTAAAATCTCGTTATTTTCGCATTAAAAATTTTTTTCCAATCATTGATTTAGTATACCAAAATAAAGATCTTTAATTGCATGGATAAAAGAAATTTACGAGAAAAATATTTTTGCCCATCAGCTTTTCTACTTTTAAAGCGTTAAAACAGAAAATAAATAAATGAATAAACAAACAAATAATGAAACATAAATAAAAATAAAAAGGAAATAGAATGAAATATAATAAAATTAATATTTTCTATATAATTTTTTCCAGAATGTATGAAAGCATCTGCAGTAGAACTGAAAAAAGAATGAATGGGGGTTTTTAACTTTTTTTAAATGCTGAAAATATGAGTTTTCCATCTTTTGTTCCTTAAAACTTTCTGCAACTGGCGTTTTTGCCTTGACATATAAAATTTTCCCTCTTTTTGAAGTTTAGAGTATAATTATTTACTTCACAAATTAGGATTTTAGATTAAATAAACTCTTTGAAGATATTGACAAAATACTTTTCTGAAAGACTTATTTGTATCTTTTTTTAATTTTTGAATTAATAAAACTTCATTATACACGCATTGTAAAAAGTGTTTGCTGATATTTTATCTCATTAATAAACAGTGTTACCCTATAACTGTTTCCTACTTTAATAAATAAACAAAAAGAGTTATAGCCGTTATGTAACCCGTATTTGAATACAAAGTATGGAATAATTACAAAAACTAAAAAATTCTGATAACAATAAAATTCGACGAATGATTTTTCAAATAATACAAAAGTTGCATTGTATAATGCTTCCTTTTCTTTGTTTGGTATATTGTTCCCCCATCTATCATACATATCAGTTAAAAGTAAAAGTAAATGAACAAAGTTTCAAAATGCTTTCAGATTACATTTATTTTAAAACATATAGTTGCAAAAATGAACTTCATGAACTATTTCAGAATCATATGCATCAACTAAAATAGATGTAGAATATAGTGATAATATGAACATAATTTACTTGAATATCAAATAGTTTTCTGAAAATGAGGACCATGTTTTAAAGTCTAACGGGGCTTTGAATATTCATATTCTGAGTATAGTGATAATTTCTAAAAGAAAGAAAAAGAGACCTTCTCATTAGTTAAATTATCTTTAAGATGAAAATTCCTAACTACTGGTCGGATGTTGGAAATAGATGCTAATGAAATTAAAATACAAATACTTAAAACGAATATAAAAAATAATTAATTGTTTTTATTCTTTGTTTAATATATATACACATAATATTGAAATATATAGAACATAGTCATATTAATTGCCAACCCTAAAAATATACAGATATATATTTCAAACATAATATCACCTTCCATTCAACAAAAATGAAAACCACAGATTTCTATAGTTGCAGCAATGAACAAAAATTTTTTTTGTACAATGTCCATTCTAAAAGCTGATGTTCATTCTGAAAACTTATTCTAAAATTATGATTAAAACAATCCTCACGAATGACAAAAATAACATTCACATTTTATTATTTACCATCATCATTGTCATATTTATAATTAAATCCTTCTGTTTCTTAAAATAGCATTAATTTGATTAATTACCCCTTCTTCGGTGGGAAAAACCCACAAAGTTTACAATTTGTGTTACAAAAAGTCAAGATAATCTATCAAAAGCGACACAGAATATTTTCAATAATACAGTATAATCATTATGCGGCTTTATCAATATTCTCAGAGGCTTGAGACAAATATTTTACGCATGAATGTTGAGAAAATGGGACAATTTCGAATAAATTACTTCAGAATCACTGAGTTATTACAAGAAATTATTTGATCACTAAGCCCTTTAGAGCTTTACTAGAGAACGCAGCCATAAATGCGTTGATATCTTGCATACAACGTAAGAGCGATCAAGATATTTTTCATTATTTATCGCCAGCGGCATAATTTGGAAATGAGCAGCTATGTGTTTAATTATTTTGCAGGAGTATATCATTCATATTTATCACGAAGTTTTCCCGCCAGTTATCAGATAGGGATGATATTAGAGGAATGGAATTTTTCGGCATGAATCCCTAACCGCTTCATATTTTTGAACTATTAACAGTTTTTTTGGAATAAATATTACTGCCGATTATTTTTTGAACAGCTGCTGATATTTAATTACATAGATTCGCATTTTCATCCAATAAAAGCAATTATTATCTGTAGTAATTAGTTTTAGATAAATATAATAACTGTAATGAAAAGAGTTTAATATCTACAAAAAGTACTGTAAGTTAAATGTTGTTGTATTAACTTGGATTTTTATTAAAATATTATAAAATGTAAGTTAAGGATGAACTTAAAATTTAAGTGTCTTTTGTGATAATTTACTGTAATACTTTTTTTTAAAAAAATCCACTGATGTGTATCCATATTTTAACCATCAGTTATGATTCAACTTAAAGGAAAAAACTCAGATGTTTTATTTTTAGAAAAGAATAATTAAACAGTATTGAAATAGGATAGATATGCATTAATTAAATCAATTAAATGTTAATTTTTCGGTAAAAGATCTTCACAGATAGTGGTAATGAATGAAAAAGCATCTGTATAAAGTACATTTTGTTTAAAATATGATTTTTGTGTGATTTACTTGTATTTTATATAAGAATAAAATTAGTTATATGACTGCTATTTTTGTACAAATACCCTTAGCTTTAATAGTCTTATATTTAAAATAATTTATGGGGAAATTAAATACTCTCTCTAAATTATTATACAATTTTGGTCGCTTAAATATATACTATGTAAAGGCAGCACGTGCAGCATATTTCAAACTAGCAGAAAAATACAGCGCTGAGATATGAAAATTCTTAATATTTTAGCAGGTTTAAAAACTGCAAGAAGAAATAACGTTACTATTATCTATATAAAAAGGAAGATTATATAATATGTTTCTTATGTTTATTATTAAATGGAACTCAAGTTTACTTGATTTTGCAAAAATCGTATTATACCCCTTGTAAGAAGGATGGATTATTGCAAGCAAGTTCTCAATGTAACCGAGGTACGATTGCGGTGTGCAGGCGCTGTGATTTATTTGGTCGTACATCGTGTCTGCTTTTACTGTCAGAGATTATGAAATCCGGGAAATTGTGCATCGAAATTAAATCCAGAACAATTAATTGGCTTAGAACAAGATATTATTTTGAAAACTCCATATGCGCAATCGAGAAAGATTGTGAAAGGCTTGGATAATGCGACACGTAGTGCAGATTGGAAAAATTTTGATTGCATTACAATAAATCAGAGATCAAAGATGCCCACTAAAAAAACTAGACAATGTGACCTATTGCATTTTACAAATAGTCTTATTAATTATATAACCTACTTCCCATTCTAGTTTATGCTTAAGCAAGAGACAGACGAACAGAAGTTTCTTCAGGTATGTAGCTACCACCGTATCAGTCATATCAATGATAAGGCCCACCCCCCAATCTACAGGGGCCGCTAAATGTGTAGCTACAGTCCTACTAACAGGCTCTCATATCTGAAAAGGGCCTCGAAGGAATTTTGATACAGGTTCCATTCAAAACTAGATACACTAGTGAGTTTCTTCAAATGAAGACTACCCAATTTACTTCTTCGTTCACATCAGATTTTACGCATTTATTAATGAAAATTTGTACCGGTATTTGGGACATATTTCATTTCGAAGCCGATACCTGTATCAATACTGTTTTATAGTGCCATGAAAATTACATCAAAAATTTCAGATACAAGATAACATGCAATTGTTTCCCATAGTTTGTAACGGGTTTTATTTGCAATCCTTAGTATTCATCTAAGAAACATATTTTTGATGACGAATTATGAATACAAACCCTCTTTCTGTAAAGGAATCACGTTTTATGTTAGTAAGGGTTACTTTTTAATGCCAAGTGATGAGGGAAGTTCATGATGGTAATTGTTGTCATAGAAAGAATAAGAAGTTAGTTAAAGAAGCTAATATTGGAAACACCGTAATGTGTGCAAGTTGAAGGAACGAATCGTTCAACACCCATTCTTAAAGAAAAGGACATTATTGAGGAAAATCGTCCATTGATAAGATTTAGATTCTAGATATTTATATTACTATTTAGGTAACATGCAATCATAGTTGAAGGTATCCGACTACCCTAAAATTGTGAAATTTGCCAAAAATTGACGATTTTTTATGATTCTATTTTATAGGCCATCTTGTTAGCTTTATAAAAATTCCAAGTTTAATTATTACTTTCCGTTCACTACAACAAAAACTACAACTGAAAATCATTACTGATTGATATTCAAAGCAAGAAGCAATTAACTTAGATCAAGACTGAAAAAAAGGTAATATTTAGTGATAAAAGTCAGGTTTTTTTTTTTTTTTTTGGCAATTAAAGCAGTGCCTATGTAAAACGATACGTTGATGAGAAATTAAACCCTAACGGTCTGACGCCCACAATAAAGCAGCCAATGAAAGTGATGATACGATTGTGTATGTCTTCTCGTGTTGTTGGAAGACATCGAATTGTGAGCGGAATAGTACAAGCCAGCGATTACACTGAAATAGTGCAAAAAAAGAACTTTTACCGATAGTGAACGTCTTGTAAAGAATCATTCATACTTTTTTTTTCTGGATGATAATACTCCGTATTACTGTGTAGGTAATCCAGGAATGATTCGAAGTATGGTATAAAATTGGAATTTGAATAATGTAAAAGTGGAAATGATAGTTCAAGGAAAAATCTTTCAAACAAACGTAAGTTAATCGAAGCTTTAATATTTTTTTCTGCAATGTTGTCACACAATAACTTTTCGTGAAGTTGGTGATAGCAATCCCAAACAGATGCCGGACCCAAAAAGAACAATCAGCTGTTTCATAAAAAGTCAATGTTGAAACATATTACAATCATCCAATTTTCAAAATTCAGGTTAAGTGTACCATATTTATAGATTTTTGTATTTTTCTACTTCTTATATTATTTGCTGCATATTGTTTTATTCTGTACGTAGTACACATTCTTGTGTTTAGGCAGCTATGTATAATACAGAAAATTCTCACGGCATTTAAAAACTAACAACATATTTTAAATAAGCATAAAAATGCATAAGAATCAGAAACAACAGTTAAGATAGTCCAATAACTTAAGAACAAAAAAATTAGGTAAAAATTTAGTGTATGGCACACAAATACACTGCTGGCCACCGCAAACGCAACACCAAGAAAGACAAGAGATAGCACAACAAAATTTATTTTGTAGATAACATGTTGACCAAGTATCAAATGATTAAATTTATAGACTTCTGTGAAGTGTGGTTCCTGCCAGAATCAGTAGCCAGAGTAGCCACCATTGTTGGAGATCACCGCTGCCACACGCCTCGGCATTGATTCAAAGAGACTTTGGATGTGTTCTTGGGGTACAGCAGAACAAGCAGCTTCCCCACGTTGCCAAAGTTGATCTGGTATGGCAGCTGGGGTTGTAATCTGGGTCAATCGTTGAGCACCCATGGACTACATGTTTTCTATCGGCGAAAGATCCGGAGAGCGAGCCGGCTAGGGAATTAATTCAATCTGGTCATTGACAAAGAACCTTTGCACAATGCGTGCCACGTGTGGTCACGCATTATCCTGTTGAAATATGGCTGTGGCCAAGTTCTGAAGGTAAGGAAGGACAACTGGCTCCAACACCTCGGAGATGTAGCGCTGGCTGTTTAAAGTACCGGTAATGCGTACTAGAGGAGTGCAAGAGTGATATCAATACCGTCCCATACCATAATACTCTGTGCAGGACCAGTGTGGCGGGGCATAGCCTGTTCAGCATCCTCTCTCCACGGTGTCTCCAGACTCGAATCTGTCCATTGTGGTGTTGCAGACAGATGCGTGACTCGTCAGCAAAGACAACTTCATTCCATTCTGCCGCCCACATCCTTCTTTCATCGCACCATTGGCGGCAGAGACGTCTGTGGTTCTGCGTCAAGGGTAGACCAAGCAATGGACGTCTTGCGGACAGACCACTCTGCTGTAAACGGCGTCGAATCGTACCTGTAGACACTGAATGATGCGTTACAGACTCAATGTGCTGTGCTATGGTTCGTGATGTGACTGAGTGATCCGTCACTGCCATGCGCACAATTTGCCTGTCCTCAAGTGAAGTAGTGCACTAAGATGGATGCAATCGACCACGTCGGTCCATCGTACCCTCCTGCATCCAACGGTCACATATTCGCATTACAGTTGTTTCGTTTCGTCGAACACCACTACCGATTTTCCTTAAAGACAATCCACAATCTCGGTAGGCTACTATCCTTCCTTTGTCAAACTCAAATACTTGATCAAAACTGATCTCTGTTTTCTACGAGACATAACTGATCGTTTTTTGAAAAAACCACAAGAAAAACACAATTGCCGAACTTGAAATCGTCGAAATCTCCAAGCCTTAAATAGCGCTTTGAGGTAGCGCCACAGGCGTGCGTGATGTGTGTCTGCGCTGAAATTCTAATCATTTGCATATCTCACCTCCGCTAATGCATGTTGTAAATTTCATGTTATTTGCGGGCTTCCTTCAGGGTGTTGCATTTACGGTGGCCAGCAGTGTAATATACAACTGTATACTACAAGTTAACGAATAATAAATAAAAAAGACGTGTTATAAATACTTTGCAAGCTAATGTCTTTTAACTGTTCAAAAATTATAACAAAACTTACAAAGTGCAGTTAATTTAAATTCATTTTGTATGGAAAAACTAAGCTACATTGTTAAACAACCAAACTTAAATGTTTCATTGTTTTCTGTTTCATTTTAGCCATATCACATTTTTTGATACATTTGCATGCTGCAATTTCAACACAAATGAAAAACATAATGTATGTTACGAGATCTACGAAAAAGTTAGGGAAAATTATTTATCCATTACTAGAGAAAAAGGTTTATATATGTTTGTGTGTGTTATTGCAACTTTTCTGCAAAGCCATAATCTTTTATTTTCACTTTTGTATGTATTAATGTGCTCATTTCCTTTTCTTTCAGAAGAATGTTTTTCAAAAAAAGGTGTTATGGTATCATCCGCGAGAGAAACAAGTTTTCTTCCAAAATATGCATAAAGAGCATTCCAAAACATACATAATGCATGCAAATATTGCATCCTTTGCAAGTGATACTGTACAGAAAACAAATGCCTTCGAAATAGGTTCTTGGAACAGCGAAGATTGCTTTCCTGGAAAAATTGCGGATGAAGATCAAAGCAGCGCCAGTACGCCCTCTGGTGAATAATACCGAGGTTATGAAACAGAATTTTTCGGGTTTACGCCAAATTTTAAAGACCGTCGAAAGATTCTGAGTATTCAAGTACCGGTTTTAATTGAGAGTTTTACACAAATTTATTTAAAATTATTATTATTTATTATTCAACTTTATTTATTTAAATTGAGTTTTTCAAATATATTTATTATCCTATTAATCGAAATTTTGTAAATATCATATTTATTATCCTATGTATTTGAATACTTTTAAGAATTGGATAGTTAAAATAATTTAATACTATTTTAATGCACATCAGATATAACAAGTGATGACTATTTTAATGCACATCAGATATAACAAGTGATGAATACGAAATGTATTGCAACTTCTTCAATTGCTTCTTTTTGCATCAATATTTGTAAAGTTAAGTTCTTTGCACAAATAATATAAAATATTTAATGTTATAACTAATTTTTGACATTTTCAAAACATTTTTATAATTACTAAGCAAAATGACGTAAGTAGAAAATATTTTTGAAATATACTAAGCATCAAAACAGTGTAAATCATGAAATAACATTTTTAATTGTACCGATAATAAAATAGTATGTATACACATCCTTATGTATCAATATTTTCAAGTACTCTCTGTTGCTGGTTCTTAACGCGTTTTCAAACTAGTCTCTAGAACAATCCATTATATGGAGGATCATATCTAGAACAATCCATTATTGAATGATTTGAGAATCTCCCTTTGCGTAGGAAACGTAATAGATGCAAAATAGGTTTGCTATTTAAAAGGATCTGAAATTGAATAGGAATGGTGTTGAGAATGTATTTGTAAAGTGGGTTTACAAATTTTACAATAGTGTAAAGGGAGTCTCTTTGAGTTTTTGTTATTAGAATTAAATTATTTAGATTTTTGTGTGATGGCTTCTTATGCTTTTATCGAATTTGTATCTCACATGGCTCTGATTCAAGGCTTCCAGTGTCAATTAAGTAAATCTTTATTATTAGTAGTAAAGATTCTAGATTCATTGTGGCTAAGATTTTAATCCTAATGATATCTAGCTATTAAGATGTTTAGATAAAAAGGTATTAGATTGAGGGAGAATGAAATTTGTTGAGTCTTTCAGTGTCTATTAATTTTGATCCTCACAGATTCCAATTCGTTTTAACTCGTATATTTTTGTACGACCCTAATCATAATCACACAAAAGAGTTTTATATTGCTTTTAACTGATTAACGTATAATCAATCATGCTAAAATACCTCTCATACCTGTAAATATACGGTAATTGGCGGTAATCGTATATTAAATATTAGCCCGAAAAATCCTGATCATTAAATGAAATAATGGAATGTACTGAAAGTTGGTTTTAAATACACGCCAAGGCTTTTGTAGTGTAAAGATATAGAGAACTATATACAAGTTAAAGTGTTATCATATTATTCGGCATGTATTGAAATTTAGATGCTCATTATGAATACAAGAACACCTCCTGATTGAGGATTCGCTCAATGCCTCCCCCTCGCTATTATACGGTTAGTATTTTGAGTAACAAGTTTCTATTAGTTCCGATTGATTCACTAGTGTGTGTGTGTGTGTGTGTGTGTGTGTGTGTGGTGTGTGTGTGTGTGTGGTGTGTGTGTGTGTGTGTGTGTGTGTGTGTGTGTGTGGTGTGTGTGTGTGTGTGGTTTGTGAAAGATTCTGTCTCAAAATACTCCTGTCAAATTGTTCCCACAAAAATAATATTTTCAAAGTGAACGGTGTTGATTGATCAAGTCTCCCTCTTGACCAATTATTAATTGATTAATGGTGCCTATGTAGAAACTCGATAGCTGATTGAAAGGTTCTTGGCAAATACAGTCAACGGAAGTTACTTAGTTTTAGTCTTTATGATAACTTCATCGCGCCCACATTTATGACCTTACCATATGATTCACTTACACAATTCTCTCTTTTCCCCCCTTAACTCACTTATAAAGAATGAAAGAGAAAAATTATCAGACGTTGTGAAACTTGTATATGATTTTGGTTTTAACGCATTGGATGCTGACGATGTCTTGTAGTATTTCAAAAAGTCTCTTAGCCTGTTTAGGACAAATTTCCCATCGTCACAGAAGAGGGAGTTAATGAAGAAGAAAGTGGAATTGAATAAAATGTGTAAGAATATTTTAAAAAAAGAGTTTCGTATTAAACAATATTGAAGAATCATTTAGAGCTATTGAAACAACTCGAGAAGTGATTGAAGAACATTTCCCCGACTAAAAAAGGAGACATATAACAATGCGAAAATTATAAAATGTTATGTGTATTCGCAAGATATATACATATATAAGAAAAAACTGAAAAAAATGGCAAAATTTTTTTGACTAAGTTTTTACTTAAAATATGTTTTTCTTTTTAAACTTGTAAACATTAAACAATATGAGTATTTCAACATTTTATTCCCCCCCCCTTTTATTAGTTTTCATTAATATAAGTAAATTGTAAATACTTTTGTTTTATCAGAATTCGATGGAAAAGAATTACTAATTTTCTCTCTCCTCTAAAAATGTTTTACTCAACGCAGATTAATTTCATGAGATATTTTCACTGGACCAATTAACAGTACTAAGTGAAGTACCAAAGAAAATTATTTTTTTTATATGTATTGCAATTTTGATGAGATGAAAAAAAATTTATTTTTCTCTACATTGGAAAGTACAGTTTAATTTTAAGGAGCTTTTAATGCAAGAAGTAAAGTCTATTATATTTCTGTCACTCTTTTATCTGTACTCAATGTAAATAATGTCTTTTCAGAAAAATATTAGTAGAGACAACTAAGTTACGTAATATTTTTTTATCAGTAAATTTCCTAAGAAATGACTAAAATATAAAAGCAAACATAAACGGTTCTGAATTAAGTGGCTAATATAGCAGACCATGATGTTTTTCCTGTGAAATAACTTGCCTTTCTTAAATGTATAATATAACCGTGGTAGCATAAGGGATATGGTCAAGAACTCGTGACCGGTGTATAGCGGATTCAATTCCTGGTGCCACAAAAGACATTTCGTGTGGAGGGGCTGATGCTTGTTACATTTATCGAGGCTTAAAGTTTTTTCACTGGCGTAGTATGGTGGTTTTGAGAGTGGGTGCCAGCTCAGGTCACTCTTCTAGCCACATCACCCATGTTCAAGATTGAGAGGCCGTGTGCCAATAGTCTCGTGTTGGTTTATAGTGCGATTTCAATAAAACTTCACTTACTCAAATATAGATCTCTTATGAATGATGAGTAAAAATAAATATCTTGTTCAAATTTTCAATCGTTAATAAAATTCTTTCTGTTCATCCAATCAAGTTCAAAATAAATTTTGTTAAACTTGTAGTGGATGTCACTAGATGTTAATATAGTTTTTTAAATATTAATTCATTAATTACCAGTTAATTAATTAAATTTAATTAATTACCAGTTTTTGACGCCAATTTAGATTTATTTCCATTGTAGTAACAAAATTACTGTTAAAACAATGACAAAAGTTGGCGTCGAAAACTGGTTTTTCAGCCAAACTAGCTAAACAGGGTATGCATTGCTACAACAATGCAGACAAATCATGCTCTTTTTTCAATTCCTACTATTAGTTCGCTCTCTCCTTATACATATATATATATATATATATATATATATATGTATTATTCAAATTTTCAATCATTAATAAAATACTTTCTATTCATCCATTCAAAGTAGGAATTGGTTAAAAAAAATTTTTTTAAATTACTTGTTATTAAAAATCTGGAACTATTTCCTCGTGATTAATGTCTTTCAATTACAATAAAATACATCATTTTCTAGTGTCTATAAGTATTCTTCAAATATGCAAATCTTTATTCTGATAATTAATAAAGGACATGAAAACATTTTTCATTAGGTATTGATGCCAATGGAATTTAATGGCATTTTAAAAGAAGTCTACTATAAATATATTTTCTTCAGAATAAATGAAGACTCATTTTTAATTCCCTTAAAGTGGATAAGAACTAAATCGAACTACTAAATAGAAAATAAAATAATCGCTATTACTCAAAGGAAACCTTAAGTGGTTAAGTTCTGAAGTTTAGTGGAATTAATTCATTATTCACGAAGTCTATGTTCAAGGAATCATGCAAATGTGCAAATTAGAAAACGACATTTGTATATTCGCTCTTTGTAAATATTATTCATTGAAGGTTCAGAAAGCGGAATCAATGAATAATCTGTCTGATGTTCTAGGTATCTTGCGCATTGCCAATTTACCTCAATGTATTCAAGAAATTTTTAGGAATGCTTAACGAATGTTTCTATTATCAATTGAGTTTGTTGAAGACTCCAAAAGGAAAGAAAATGGAAATGTGACTAAGTGGGATGCTTGAATAGCAGCAACATAATAAAGAAGTAAGAACAACGAGAAAGAAAAACACACGTTGATTATAGAAATTTGAATAATTGGATAGGGATCTGCTTGTTCTTACAGCTCTGAGAATTTCAAAACGCAATACATTTTAATCTTCTTTATTTAACGCAATCCTGTATGTTTCTTAATACTAAAGTAAATAAAAAAATGTTATATTCATCTTTAGCTCTTCGTGGGGGCTTTGTTATTTTTATTTAAAAATTAATTTTAAAGATTCAATTTATTTTATTTTTCTCCTCAAGCAGAGTTTTATCAAGGAATGATTGCTTTTAAATTTAAACATGAATTATTTTTCTACTAAAGTAATTGAAGTTGTGTGTTTGAAGAAGCTAGTGAAATTAGAAGGAAATGGTTTTCATTTACAAAAGAGATTCAGATTTAGAACCATTTGTATGGTATACGAGATTCATTACAAGAAAATAAAATATTTCGAAAGAAATAGTAGAAAAAGAAACTTTTTCTCAATTTCATTATATATAATTAACTGGTTTTGAAACATTTTTACGTGTAAACGTTTCAAAATGAAGCTTTACTTAACAAATTATTCGTTCACTTATGGGTTCGAAGTTAATACATAAAATATACATAATTTTGTATTAATTTATGGATCTAAGTAATCACAAGGAGTTTTAATGGAAAGCACTATAGATCTGCTGTAATTATTAATTACCATATTTGCATAAACCTTTTAATGAATAAATGATAGAGTAAATGTTAAAATTATCGAAAATAATAGATTATTTAATATTCCATTAGCTTTTAAAATATAATTATTTTGTCTAAAGGAAAAGGGGTTTACCTATTACCTATTATTGTAAGTATTTAATACAAAGCATAACAAAAAGAAAAATTTCAAATCAGATACAGTTATGTGTTTAATTAAATATTTTTCAACTTAGCTTGAATTAATTTCAAATAAATTATAGTATATTCTTACATTACTTACAAATATTTTGACGCTACGTTTCGGCACAAAGAGAAAATAATTCTGTTCAACAATGTGCATAATATTAGGATTAAACAATTCATATTAACTAGATATTAGTTTATATATATATTAATGGAGAGTTTTTTGAATTAATATTTTTAATAGTGTTTTAATAGAAAACATAATTTGTATGTTCAGACGAAGCTAATACATAGTATTTCGTGGGAAAAAAATGTAATCTAAAGCTAAATACTTTCAAATTCAGCCTCATAATATATACTGGCTTAATATTGTTAATAGTGATGTTATCTGATTATTCTTTTAAAAACATCATGAAACTTATTTTAATATATCTATTATGAAAAGAGTAAAATAAGCGAAATTCAGCGAAGTTTAGAATGTATTGTGTGTTTTGCAGAGTTAAATCCCGGTTTTGAACATTTCAAAGCAAGCGTTGGAACGATAGACTAATTAGACATTTGAGGCCCTGAGTTTGTTTATAAAAGGTACATAATTACATTTTATTCAATTGCTAATAATGGAAGGATGCATTATAAATAGAACTAACGTAACATTTTGTTTCCTAATTATAAATGAATAAAAAGTCTGGAACAGTTAAATTTCATAAAATTACAAATACTTTAAGAAGGATAGCATTTATACATCAGAAATATTCATATTTTAATAAAAATTTCCATAAAAATAATTTTCTGCTCATTTTATTACCATTGGCTCATAACACTTTTATTCAAATTGTGTTTAAAAAGTGAACAAACAATAATTATTTCTACAAGGTAGAATTCTAAAGTTTCTGAATGGAGTCTAAAACTTAAAAAATATTATTAATTAAATTGCTAAAAAACATCCTCCTATGAAATATGACCCTTGAACAACAACATGCTTTTTTGCCATTGCTTGTAAATGTCATTGAAACATTTCAGGAATATTTTAGCCATGTCCTTTAATTCAGCCTGCGATACATTTTTAAAGTCATCTGCAGATTAAAATTGACTACCCTGCAAGGCAGGAAATAGGCTGAAGGCGCAAGGAATGAGATCAAGAGAGTAAGGAGGATTTGGCAAAACAGTTTTTTTTTTTGTTTTTGCTAAAAATTCGATGAAGAGGAGGTCTAGGTGTGCGGGAGTCATACCAAAGCACCCATGACTGCTCAGCCCACAATTTTGGTCTCTTCTTTTGGATCGACTCACGCTAACGACGCAGGAAATCTACATGGAGCTCTTTGTTCGCAGTGCGTCCTCAAGGAGTAATTCCAGATACATATAATGCTTTGGATATCGAAGAACACCTCTAGCAAGACCTTCCCCTTAGAGCGGTCTTGGCGGAATTTCTACTTGTGTGGAGATTGTGGTGATTTTCACGTTGCTGATGCCCTCTTGGACTTTGGGTCGTTTAGGAAGTACCATTTCTCGTCCCCAGTAACAATGCTGCTAAATAGAGAAGGATCTTCGTCAACAGCTGAAATTAAGTCTGCCGCAATTTCCATTCGAATTGCTTTCTGATCTTCGTTTAACATGCGGAGAACGATGTGTTGACACACCCTATGCATGTTAAAATCCTAAGTCAGTATCCGTTGACATGTGACCACGGATATCCCAAATGATTCTGCTATCTGCGCAAATGTTTGAAGGCTGTTCTAACGTACCTCCACCGAAACCGTTTCATATTGTCAGGGATGCAAGAAGTCTGCAGAGTGTTCATCGTCTTTGGCACTTTTCCTGCCTTCTCTGAAACGTCGATGTCTCTCAAAAGCTAGCGTCGAGATAATGTGTCACAAAACACATGCTTCAACATTTTGTTAGTCTCCGTATAACTCGTTCACAAGCCAACAAAAAATTTCATATATATTTATACTCTACTTAACAAAGTATCGGTTAATAAACGCATCCGCCTATAAATTACATTGCCATGGCAAGCCACTGACCCCTTGATTTGAGGAATCCCTTTTTTAGAAACGAAGGATAACGCTGTAACATAGAAATTTCATCGTAATCACTTTACTGCAAAAATTTCTCACGTTATAGGCTTTGTCCGGGAACTTTTGAATCCTACCTCATATGTTTAGGATCGCGTGAACAGTTCACATATATTAATAACATTTACATATCATTGTTTAACATTATTCCAGACATAAATTTGACACACACTTAAAGTCACAGTTCATAATTATTGTTTTTATGTATTAAGAATTAAAAAAATTATATATCAAAGGGGAGAGAAGACATCATTTATGCAATATTTATGTAATTTTTCACTAATGGCAGTGCATATTTTATATATATATATATCAGTGTTATTTCCACTACCTCTCGTATTATTTGGTTACTCACATTGCCATGCGCATCCTTTCACAATGTTCAGTATATATATATATATATATATGTCTTGTTTCGAGTCAAAATCAAACTATTTTAAACATCGTCTTTATTCAGCTTTCCATCTACAGGTTCTTTCTCTGAGAGAGACAGACGCCAAAGTGAAAATCCAAGTGGTTTATACTTATGTCCAGATGTGTCTAAGTACCGTTCTTAGTTATGGGTTATACTTGAAAGTTAATGCTGATATACAGGGCTATAAAAATTAATGGGTGGGATAAAAGTTCTGTTTAGGGTCATCTGTTCTTCGAAAGAAGTGGGTACTAAATTTAATACTTGAAGGTTTGACGGAAAATAGAAGTTAAAAGTTGTATAGGGAATTTAATTTTAGGTCTAATTTAATTATCCTTACACACACACACATATATATATATGTAATAAGACATGTATAATGATGGATTTTTTGAATGAGCTTGCAATGCATTCTTGTGGTTAATTAACTTTTATTATTCATCTTGAAAACATTTAAGTAAACAAGACGACACATAGATGTACGTAATCACAAATAGACACACAAAATATCAAACTAGATGGCAATACACAAAAAAAGAAGAAAAAAGCGCGTAACGTGTGTAGAGCTTTATATGGGTGAAGTCGTACGACTATAACAGAGTCGTGATTGTCATGAGCGAGCATTAGATAAGATTACGGTGTACAATAGATAAGTTAAATCAGAAAAATAGTATTTGACATACGTTAATATTCTCTTTTATATCACATTACTAAAATATAATCAAACTGTGTGTTGGTCGATCGTCATGTAATTAATATTAGCATTATATTCTTTTTAACAATAAGTTTATTATTTATTAATTTTAACATAAGTTTATTTTATTAAACATAATATATTTTTCTTATATACCTTGAAATAACTTTTTTATTTAATTTTTAAAAAGTAATGTCTTTTGTTATTCCTTTTACTGTAATTAGAATATAATTAGAAAAAAAACCATCTTCCCAAATATTAACAAATTTAAACTTTCTAAATATTATCCTTATAATATTATATTTTTTCAATAATAAGTAGGTAGAATTCAAAGTATTCACATTAGATATAATTCAAATTTTCGTTGAGAATATTTAAAAGCAGTCTGGAGTAGGGAGACAACAAGAAGTTCTCTAAACTATTTCATTGTGCAAGAGAACTTGGGATACTTCAGATTGATTTAACGAAGCTTTGGCTCCTTTCATTTCTCATTCTTTCTTTCTTGAACAGCATTGGTTTTCGAGTACCCTTTCCATTGAGGGACAAATTCGGTTTTCTTAGAAAGTTGGGTAGTGGGAAGGGTCGGATCAATTGTGTTTTATTTAGTCTTTATATTTATCTTGACGATACGTAAAAGAATAGAACATTTAATTTTAGTTTTACTCTTTCTTGTAAAAAGTTTTCTTTGTTCTTTTCTCCCCATTAAAGTGAAAAAGTGTTTGGTGGACATGTTGTCTCGGTCAATGACAGTACCATGTGCCTTTTGCGCAATTAGGGAAGAATTTTTGTTGTTAAGTGGTATCTTGATATATAAAATTGACAAATGTGTTTTATAGTTTAGAAGTAAATTGGATTTTCAACTAAATAAATCTTCCCTTGCTTCGAAATTAGTTTTGTTATTAATATTGTTGAGAAAATAACTTGAGTCAATTTTTCCATAGAAAGGTTTATCTTAATCCTTGATGCATAAGTTAAAAAATGTATTAATAATTCTAACATCTTGTGACATTTTTGTACGAAAAAATAACACAAAAATAGAAAATGTTGTAAATGTTTTTAACTAAAAAGGGACTATTAAGGGATGTATGAACTTTGAAAAACACAAAGTATACGGTAAGCTAAATAATATTTTTATTTTTAATGAAAATTTTAAAATATGTCTTTTAAAAACATCTTAATAAGGGCATCCATTCCCATTTTTTCTCAGTTTTTGCTTAATGAATACTCACAGCAAAAATAAATAGGAAAAAAAATTTAACGTTTTTAATCTTTCTTTTCTGCAAGTAAGATTGAGGCTTAACTATTCGCTGTTATCATCCACGAATAAATTTTTTCAAATTAACTTAGAAAATTTTCTACATAATTGGATATATGTGGAATACATGTAAAAGCCTTTATTTTTACTCGGAAGATATTAAAACTTTCAATTTATTCTTTAATTTAATTTCATGATTTTATCCATTAACAAAACATTAAAAATTAAAACATAATTTTTTAAACTTTAATTATGTAATCTAATACTTTAAAATTAGATAAAACTAGACTATTAATATAGTATTTGAATATTGATTTTTTAAGCTAGGAATTTTTAATTGAAAATATTTCTTATTTTGCTAAAATGCATTTTTACGGAAAACAATACATAATTAAATTCAAAATATATATCACTAAAACTTCTGAATTTGCTATTTTAATTTTTTGCACATTTTTTTTAGAATTATAAAAAAGAGTGATTTGTTTCATTACATTAACTTAAGTTTTAAAAATTGGTGTATTAAAAAAAAGTTTTATTTCTAAATGTTTTTTTTTAAAAAAAACCTTAAATATCTACAGAAACCAAATTACTCGTTGGAGGGTACTGTTCATGGACAAAAAAATACATCTTTATCGATTCTAGAGATATACTGAAATCCACGAAATTTGCATTCCTTTGCGTTTTAATATTCCACCTTTATATTAAAGTAGACTTGTTTAACCTGCAAATTTAAATGTAAATCACTGTAGATGTGTGAAAATTTATAAATTTACAACCTTTAAGAAAAAGAAATATAAAATAAATCTAGAAATAGTATGACTAATTTGAACATTTAATTAATTTATAAGCGCTGAAATTTTAAATTCAACCTTGGGCTTCAGTAATTAAGGATTAAATATATTATATGTTGGACTTTGTTTAGAGCATTTTGGTATAAAGGTAAGCGTTTTGTCAGACTGGTACAATGGTAAAAAGGATAAGAATGTTTTCAGACGTTAAAAATCTACATTTTTATTGATGGACAAACGAGTAAAGAGGTAACATCTCAAACACAAACAGACAGATACGCGTACATTTCACCATCGCAAAAACATTCTCTGTTCGCTCCAGAAATCTCAACTATTTATATTGCTGGTTAACAAGAAGCTACTAAAGTCATATAATTTCAGTTAAAGCTTTTTCTGATTGGTCCAGATACTCAGGTGATGCAAGATTGCATCATCCTTAATTTAAAAACACTGATCTTTTAGTTTTGGAGATATAAGGTTGTGATTATATCCCATTAGGCAGGTGAACTAGAAATTAACTATCACGCGATGTTTTGGATGCTTCAGGACTATTATGAGTTAAAATCTCTCAAGAGAATATTTACGAAATATTATATATATTTATTGTGAATAACTTTTTTTCTTCTCCTTTTAAATGTGCTATATTCAAGCTGAAATATATTTATTCGAAATTTTGGCCGATGTAGGTTGCCATTTCTTAACATAATAAAGATAGCAATAATGTTTATAATCTTTATTTTATCACGAAATGCATCCTTTTCTCTCTCTCTCTCTCTCTCTGTGTGTGTGTGTGTGTGTGTGTGTGTGTGCGTGCGCGCGCATGCTGGGCACGCTTTATGATTTACAAAGCGTATTTGTTAAAAATTCTGCTATATATCCGAAGAAAGTCAAATACGATGTTTTTCTTTTTGGGTAATTTGGTGAATAAAACAAAACTGTTTAAATAAAACTTCTTACTACCTAAAAATGTAATTAACAGATTTTTTTTTTGTAGTCTAGAAGACTTTTGAATTCACTCACACCAGTTCATGAATTTATTTAACAATGATTAGAAAATATGAATGGTACAATTTGTCCTTATAAAATGGAGAATTTTCTAAAATTACTCGGTAAATAGAAAATTGTTAAAATAGCTACTAAAACTGGTTGAACAGAAGATTTTATGACAAGAAAATTTCTGGTTAGTATGGATATTTGCTAATTTTTCAGTGTTATGCCCTAGGATAAAGGGAAGTTTGTATGTTAATAAAGTTGTTTAATTGGTAATATATCTTATAGAAGTAATTATGAGCTAAAAGATAATGACAATGAGCTATTTATCAATTATGATGAAGATCCTTTAGTTTCAGAAGAACGCTACAACGAAGATTCAACTTCCTACATTTCACTTCGATTCTAAGAAGGCCGCTCTCAATAAGTTTCGATAGAAACGAAAATTGTTCATACTCGTTTTTAGTGATGTTCATCTAATGATTTTAAATTTTCGTAAACGAAAGCAAATTCTCTTCTAAACATGCCCTATGTTCTCACATTTCAAAATGGCTGTGGTAGCCAAGTGGTCAAGCATCGGATCATGGCTAGCGTGTCATGAGTTCGATTCCAGTACCACTGAAGACCTGCCATGTAGGGAAGCGATGCACGTTAAATCTGTCGAGAGCTCAAACATCCTCCCGTTGGTGTAGTGTGATAGTTAGGAGAGGAGGTGCCAGCTCAGGTGTCGTCCGCGTCACTTGACCATGATTCAAAATTACGCGTTCCGTCGCAAAAGCCCTCGTGTATATATAGCTGAACAGTACGACGTTAATATTCACTCACTCCCACTTCATAATACTATCAAGGTATTGCATGTCTTACACAGTAGTGTAAGTCTTTGAATCACCATTCCCACGTTAGGTTTCATAACAAAGGCCACGGTTTGCTTCGAACTCTCAGAAACCATGTAAACATCTACGTTTTCCATATTTGGTGTTAATCTTTCACGACTTTTACTCAAAGGAAATTTTCAGAATTTTTGGAGAAGGTCTAGATCCTTTTTCAGATTTTGCACTCAATCGTCAATATTGACTGAACACACTTCAATGTTCAATATTTCACCCCAACTCCTCAGAAACCACAGCAACATAACCATTTATGAAGAGTTGTTACGTTTTTGCTATGTATCGTCTACTTTTACACTACCGTTATATAAACACACTTCAAAGTACTTAGCAGACAAAATAAAGATGATTGAGGCTTGAGCCGCAGCCTGCTACAGTTTCATACTTAGACATTGATAGATAAAAAATAGTAAGCATACTGAAAAGTTTATTTCAGATAGAAATTCTTTTCTATCTATTATAATTCTATATACAAAAGTAATATTTACGTCATTTAATTTTCTAACGTTTAATGCAGAAGTGAAATATTTTAAGGAATACCTTTTTTTAAATGTATTATTATTATTAATATTAATATTACACTTGAGACTGAAGTGGACTTTAATTCAAAAATTTTTACTATATATATATGTGTGTGTTTGTGTGTGTGTGTGTGTGTGTGGGTGTGTGTGTGTGTGTGTGTGTGTGTGTGTGTGTGTAATATAAAAATAGATATTTCTTTTCGTAACATTTAATGTGAAACTTAATGATTCAAGATGAAAGCCATATTTCGTCATCCTTTTCCCACCAGACACTAAACCTTCCCCGTAGACTTAGTAATGCCTCTGTCTAGAAGCACAGAACCAGTAGGGTCCTGAAAAACCCGTAAATCACGAGATTGGGGAATTTGCCTGTTCGCTACCTCTTCCTACTTTCCCTATTTAAATACCGTTATTCCCAAAAGTCGGGACTCTTATGCTGTTAGAAGCTTTGTAACACGTTCTTCCAGTGTTCTCCCTACGAAGGAGAGAGAAACCCCATGATTTGAATAAAATCTTGAATTCTAAAGTTGTTGTTACTGGGTCGTAGAGATATTTTATATATATATATATTTACATCAAAGTTTCAACATCAAAATTTCTGTTACCTAAATTAGTTCCTACTATTTGGAATTAAATAAAATACAAATAAATCTTTCCTCAGCTGGGCTGATATAATACCTTTTTTTTTACTAATTAAGTTTTAAAAAATTATAATTGAAAGAATTATAAGTATTTAAAAAATACTTTGGTACTAAAACTGTTTTTGAATAATATATTTTTTATTCCCAAATATTTTTTGAATTAAATCTGTAAACATAGAGAATGCTTCAATTAATAAAAAAATATAATTTTCAAGTTTTTTATGTTTTATTTTGAAAGAATTCGAAGTAATTTAAAAGAAAATTAATAAAAAGATTGGGATTAAATCAATCTTCAATAAAAAAAACACAAATTTTGTTTTGAACACAAGAAATCAATTCAATATATTCACATTAATTAAGGTACACAACATATCATTTTTTACAAACGAACAATTACTAAATTCTTTTCCTACTTTTTTTATTCCATTAAAAATGACATGAGCAATTAAATGCTTTATAATTATATGATTAAAGTTTCTTTTAAAAAAAGAGAGAAAACAAGTTTCATAACAACTCAAAAATCAAAAGGGGGGGGGGAATAGAAATAATTTAATTCAATGAAACTACTCGATATTTTTTATTTCTAATTATATTATTTTTTGAATTAGGAAAATTAAATATTGAATTCAGGAAAATTAAATATTTATTCTTCGAGTTAATTATTTCTTCAAATAATAAGGATTCGCTAAGATGAGAAGCATAACTCTTAGGCTTAGGAATTTCGAATTTTTATACATTAACTATTGAAGAGATTGTTATATAAGCAATGAAACAGCTAAATGATATTCATGTTTTTACATTTTTGTACTATCTCTTTTCGATGAAGAAATACAAACTGCTTTTTAATATTAGATATGAAATTTTCGAATGATAGCCAAAATACGATTGATTGAATCGATGAGGTTTTTATTGTATTAGATCACTCAGGACTCGATTCTACAAACCATCGCTGAGACTTTCCTTACCTCAACCAGAATATTATGGTTGCTCTTAAAAGAAATGCGTGCTTAGTAAAATTAAAAATAAAAATAGTGTTTCTTAAATAATTTTTAGTAAATGTATTTAAAAAATGAACTTTTAATTAGATTTATGTTATCTTTAATATTGATCGAATTGTCATTTTTGTTTCGGTCGTTCAAGGTTCGAAATATGGTGCAAATAATCAATTCAAAACAAAATTCACATTTTAAATAAAACTAGAACGTAACAAACACGAACACATATTCACATATAAGAACATTGAAAAAAATCTTTGGAATTGAAAATCTAATAAAATCAATTACACTCATGCCCAGAAATTAAGGATAATGCCAGCTCCACGAAATAAAGTTTCAGAAGCAAAACAAACGGGACATAGTCATTAAGCTCATTTATTAAAAAAATAAAGAACAAAAATGATAGCTAATGTGTGGTACCATTCCTAAAAACAACGGTTTTTGCTTCCTGGTGCAATTACAAACATACTCCCTTTAGAAAAACGTAATATTACACGCGCTTGGTATGATAATTAAAACATTATATGTCTCCCATGTGATGAAATACTGTTCGCACAACACCTAGGTATGCTGAGTATCAAATTATCGAGCAGATCTTGGGGAAGATTAGTCCCCTCAGTAATCAAAGCTCTCCGAGGTTCCGATACACATGTAGGACGTGGTTGAAGAGCTGAAACTTGTTGACCAAGCATGTGCCATACATGCTATGCCGGATTCAAGCGAGGTGAGAATGCTGACCATTCTATATATTGGGGTAATAAACTCAGACTGAAGAAATTCGCTTACGATGCTTGCTTCAAGATGACTGGCGTTGTGATCTATAAACACAAATTATGTGCTCATGGCACCCCTAAACAAACGTAAATGTCATATCAGAATGATGTCCCTATAAATTTGGCCTGTCGTGATTATTATTTGAACAAGCAGATCTATTCTGGAGCCCAGTAAAATTTCCCCCAAATGAGCAATCTTATATCACCGTATATATGCAGTTAAACGATGTTACCTTGAATGTGACAGGTACATGGCGTTCTCAATATGGAAGTCCGATGGGAATCAGACTTCAAACCTAATCTAGAGTCGTCAGAAAACATCACACATACTCACTGTGACGATATCTACACACTAATTGCATGCTTTCTATTCCAGGCTAACTATTGGAACCAGTGAATTGCCGTGAGCGGAACACATCTGAGAAGCCTGCGAGCATATCAACTAGGAATTGCAAAACCAGTACACCGGGATACCGAATACAGGTAATTTTGAACAATTTCAACAATTTTGTAATACCGGTGTTCGCAAGTTTGTGACGGATCTATACGCGTCCTTCCATTAACCTCTGGCAAATTCTTTTGGACCAGCATTTTCAACATATCTTCTCCGAAGGGCAGGAAGCGTGATATGCAAATTAAATTTAATATATATATATATATATATATATATATTCATTAGTCGCGAGTTTGGGAGTTAGGAAATTGTAAATAGATTGGAAGGGAAGTAAATAGGTAGTGAAACGTATACGTAAACAGTGTAAGAAGCCAGAAGTTGAAATATTAAGAAAGTAAATAGATTAACTGGCGAGAGGTGTTAAAGTCAACGTGAAAGAAATAGAAGACTGCTAGAGTTCAGTTACTGTGATCTTAAATCAAGTCAATGTTTATAGAGTTAAACTAATAATGCGGTCATTAAATCGTAACCTCTGTATAAGGTTATATTAAAAGTAGAGCTGCATGATTGAATATATTCTCCCCACGCAATCTCGTCTCACTCCCGTTCTTTTACTGATTAAGGTTATCTTGTTTTAGTGTTGTTTGTGTCTGAGTTTAATATAGTGATAAATAAAATAATTAAAGTTCATCATGTCGTCTGATCATTTAGTTCCTCCAACACCTCTAGTCAAGTCACAGGGAAGAAGGTACGTAAATTCTTTATAAGTTTAAATACCACTTTTTCGGTATTTACTAGAAATTTTTTAATTGTTTCCACTATATGTTGAGGGATCGCCAACATAGCAAAATAGTATTCATTTTTACTTTTATGCTTCGATAACGGGCGAAATTAATTAGACTGTTAATATAAAGTTGTACATCACACAATCAAGAGAAGTGATAAAATAAGTGAATCACCCACGAAGGCGGGCCAAAACTATCCTATTACAGC